>CAOJBK010151700.1:0-18933 GCA_948294925.1 Codiaeum variegatum
TCAATGGCCACAGGAGCCCATCCACAGTGAACATAGGTTCAGAGGCTCTCACTTCATAGCTTCTTTCTAGAGCCAGAGCGACATCTTCCACAACTGGCTTCAAAATAGGCTTGGCTCAAGCACGAGGGTCGATGTAATTGATAAGAGCTGTATAACCTTTGTTGTGTTGTTATAACCTAGTCTTACTCGTTCTTAGTTCTTACCTTCCTGCCTGTTCTCGTTTCAGTCTCAATTACATCGAACCTTTCTACCGAGCAAGCTCCATTCATGCCCAACCATCGCACACAAGAGACAGCCCTTCGGACCTATGGCGAACCAGTATCGTACTCTAAGGCGGTCTAGTGAGAGCAAATGATCAAGCAAAAAGATGCCTACATCCGTAGATGCACTTCGTTGACTAGTGAAGGTTTTTTTTCCCTTGGGACTAACGTTGCCACTGGGGTCGCTCATCTTACTCTAGGGTAGCACTATCTATGGAAAGATGAATGGTTGTACTTTACTAGCCAAGTCCATGCACCTACAGCTCGATCTACTAGCGCTCTCTTCGATCCTTCCGGGTCAAGACCTTGGCTTTAAGTAGGTTGGGCTAGGTTTCGATGAGCAGATGTTCTTCAAGGTGAATCCCATTATTTTCTGATTTAATGTTTTAATTCGAAGCGAGAGGGTGGAATGAGAGGGATGTCCGTTAGTGCAAGGAGAGGTATAAAGTACTCGACCTTAGGGAGAGGATCTTCTTATTAATTAGTCCTCCCTCGGTAAAGGAAATCGGGACAAGAAGAATAGGGCCTTTCCTGCTTGCCTTCTTTTCTCTTCCTAGAACCCGAAAAACCCGATAGAAAAAAAAGCTTGCCTACTTCTTGCCCTAGTTGAGTTGAACAACTCTTGCTTTCACTTTCAAGGCTCCTCAAAAAAGGGGAAGAGGCAACCAACGGGATGGCGAGTTAACCATCATCTCTAATCAAGCTTTCTTGACTTGGCCTTTCTTCCTTTCACTCAGGAATAGACTACGCGAAGGGCTACTATCACTTGCCCCACCACTGCTTGCTAGCTTGGCTTCCATACAAGCCTTTCCCGCCAAGGCATTAGAGGCTTATTGAAGCGAGCGGAAATTCTGACTTTTTCTAGTCTAGTTAGGGGGCGAGTAATAGAGCGAGGGACAGAGGGCCTGAAAACAAGCAGAAAAGATGCCTGAAGAAGACTTTTAAAGAGCCATAGGAAACTATGTCAATCAGAGGCTTCTGAAGCCAGTCCATGATTGGTTGATGAAGGTTCTGGCTTCAAAGATTTATTCCGGGCAAAGTCCCAAGCAAATATGAAATGAAAATTCCCCTCCGGCGTTAAGGTCCAGACTGCCCTGTCTTCATAACACATGGTGGAAGATCTATAGCCCGGATTTCCTGCCATATATTCACAACCTCAGCACATCTTGTTTGTGGAAGATCCCATTTACCATCCACAATCAATGCAGAAACTGAATCATTGTTCCGAATGCTAGCAGCTAGGCTTTCCCTCTCCTTTCAGGAGTTCGTTCCTTTCCTCAAATCTGCTGGGCCGTCAAAAGCAAGGGATAAAGAAAGGCTGCGCTGATGACGATGCTATCATAAGAGAGGACCAGAAAGTTCCCGGTTCCGAAAGCAATAAAAGATTTATTGACTGAGTTCTCGGATGTCAAGCCACCGCAACTACCGAGAGCTCTTCCTCCCCGAAGGACTATTGATCAAAAAATTGAGTTGGTTCCCAGGTGCACGGTCCCGGCTAAAGCACCTTACCGGATGGCTCCCGTCGACCTATAGTTATAGTATAGTAGGATGAAACTGGTTTTATCCTGTTCTTCTGCTTTCGAGCTTAGTTGGAGGTGCTTTACTTCTACCTTTACTTGACTTCTCCCAGCTAGCCATTTTGTTCAACCTTTTAGTCGTAAACCCCGTAATGTGGATCCAACCGAGGTTACTTACTGATCCAAACTATCCCCTCAATTCTCTTGAGAGAGATTACCCTTCCAAACGAGCTAATGGGCTCAAGGAGCTAAATAAATGCTCCCCTCTCTAGCCAGCCAGCAATAAGCTTCATACTTATAATAAAATATGCGGATGGCGGAATGTAATATTAAAACTTTACTTTCGGGAAAATTTCCTCTTTTCTTTGTAGTTCCGTTACAAGGTGGTCCATTCGAGGCAACAAATAGTTCAGATGCATCTCAGTGGATGGCAGCAATGCAAGAAGAAATTGAAGCTCTCCATAAGAATAAGACTTGGGAACTTGTGCCGTTACCACATGGAAGAAAGCCCATTGGTAACAAATGGTCTATAAGATCAAGCGTAATGGCAATGATCAAGTGGAACGGTATCGTGCAAGATTGGTGGTGAAAGGATATGCTCAGAAGGAAAGCATTGACTTCAACGAGATATTTTCCCCGGTGGTTCGACTTACAACAGTCAGAGTAGTCCTAGCGATGTGTGCTACGTTTGACTTACATCTGGAGCAGTGTAGCAAGGGAAGCAAGGAGCTTTCTTTCCTCTCACTAAGAACCCCTAGAGCAATAGACGGAATTCGGAATTAGTAGTGGGGTAGCTGCTAGGATAGATGCATAGAATCCGGATGCCGAAAGAATCCCATCATGGGTGAAAGCGCAATCACAACTGTCTAATCTCGTGCTTAAAGGGGTTCGCAGTACTTGCTTTATGCCTTTCCTTCTTACTTTCCTGAGCGAGGAAGGGAATCGCTACTTCGGATGCAAGGTTACCAGATTCATCTTCGGATTCTTCAAAGGATGTGGCCGATGTAGCATATGAAAGAGAAGAAGCTCTTGGTCTCAGCTGAGTGAAACTGTCCCTACCCCGCTAATTCCGAATGCAGTTTCCCAAGAGGTTGAATAGGGACGTACTTCCCTTTTTCCAGTAGCTCTAAATAAAAGAGTCCTCCTACGAGAAACTTAGTAGAAATAAAAAAATCGGTTAAGGTCAAAGGAAAAGACCAACGAAGAATCAAAGATCCACGAGCATCTTACAAACGCAATTTATTGATTAGTGATTAGCGATCAGTCTTCAAAAAAGAAAGCTAGTCCTCCGCTCGGTAAAGGAGCATTCAGGCATCGGGGGAAGAGCTCAAAGCCGAGGAGAGCCTTGTGTCCCGCTGATAGAATGGAAAGGGACACTCTGGACGGGTGGCACCATCCTGCCATTCTAGGAGACTTACCCAGCGATCGCCATGAAGATGCTTAGAGAGTCACTGTTGAAGGTTAGACCGATCAGTTGGCAGAAAGTTTTGGAAGACTTTCAATTACTTTAAAAATAAAAAAGAAAAGAAAAACTAATAATTACTGATGGCCTGACCAAGGAATTCTGTATTGGATCCTACTTAGGATTGATGGTTGTCAAGGGAGGGGCCAAGGGATTAGTCCCAAGGACCAAAACTCCCCTCCTTGCGCATGGTTGGTTTAGACCACACGCAAAGACTAGGAAATCCCGACCGGATCCCCCCCCACTAATCCAAGTAGCACCTAAAGTTAGATGATCAGTCAAAGTTTTAGGTGGCATGATCTCACATTTGTTATATTTGATAATGAGATCAAAGAGTTTCCAAAGTAATCCGAAACTAGGTCGGGATCTTCTTTCTCAACCTTCCACGTACTCCGTACTGTTGGACCCTCTCAAACCAAGATTGAAGTGAAGGATCAGGGTCTGCGGATTGTTGCGCGTACCAAGCAACATATTGTAACCAAGCACGCACCCACCTTCGAAGAATGGACCACTTGGCCGGATTGTAATGCTTCCAAGAACTCAAGTAAAAGCGCATGGCCCTTCTCCGACAAATGTTTGGACACAGACGACTAAGGGACTTAGCCAAATGATAAGAGAACGGAAGACCGAATTCTATCGATCGTGCACCATCAAGCAGGGGAGCAACTGCACTACCGAAATCAACGAAGAAAGGACTTGCTTCTTGAGCAGTTAAAAAGGATCAAGCAATTGACCAGGAGAGGCTCGAAAATGGGGATAACGGTCCTCTCCACTCAATGGAGAATAGAATAGAAGGATAGGCTACGACACTGATTTTCTCACTTGAAATGGGTTCAGGTCCGATAGCCACGAAACGGAGAAGAGAAGGATAAGTTGCGCACTTTAGGCCTGTTCCAGGTCAGTCGCTCAAAGAAAGGAAAGTACGTCGTGAGCTGTAGGCAGGAAAGAGAAAATAGAGCGATTGGTAAGCGGACCCTGCAAGGAATTCTTGAGTTTCCGTTTCGTGGGAAGAAGAAGAGGAGGCTTACCGCATCTACCTTCTCATCGCCGCCGCGGGCTACTTTCCGCACCCTCCTTCCCATCCCGGTAATCAAGGAGAGAATAAGCATAAGAAAGTCTCAAGTCATCTTCTTTCGCGTAAAGAGAAACTGTCTTCTCTTCTACATCAAGGAGAAGAATACGCAATTGATCAACCTTCCTTCTATTCCATTTCTACGGATCAAGGTTCGAGCTCTTCAAATCAATCCAATCAGTTCTAAGCGATTAGAAAAGCTTTCACGAGGGGGCGCCTCTTATGTCTGGTCTTTTCCAGAGATACCCCACTTCCCGGTCTAGCTTCACTAATAGTATTCACCGCTTTCCAGATCTACTTTCTCATCGGCATTCTTTAAATGAATTACGTTATGGTCTTGAACTCTCGATATATCATATGTAATTACAGATCGAGGTAAGCTTGTCTTTTCGGAAGAGGTGGGAGTGGGGCAGGGCAAGAAAGTCACAATCATACCCGATATTCCCCGAGAAGACTTTTCCAGGTATTCCCACATGGAAGCGAAAGATGTTAAAGCGGAGGAAAGAAAAAGATTTCGACGCTCCTCTTACTATTGAAATAGCCCATGTCTTCCTTCTCCAGCCAGAGAGACCTTCCTTGCTAATGAAAGAAGAATGGAATGGCCAGCTCACTTCGCTCGCCTCGGCTCACTTTACTACCTTTAGAGAAAACAGTTACAGCAGAATCCTAAGAAGCCCGGTACTCACTCCTAAAGCAAGCATTTCCCTCTTCAAGAAGTGAATCCGGATCCTCATCTCTTTCACTCTCGGCTTTTTCAACAAGACTTGTAAACAGCCGAACAAGAGCTACCCACTAATCTCAGTCGAATTGGCTTGGCCTATCGGTTCCTATAGACAATTCCTAATGCCCTTCTTACTAAGAAAGTGTTACTACTCCCACTACTACAGTTACCTCCTATAACAAATGCTGCCCGCGTTCAAGCTCTAAGCCGTCAAGAAGAAAGGAAAGTCCCATCCCCAGAGCAAGGGCAGTCGGTAGTTGATCTCCGATCTTGATTGTTGTATGCCCGATACTGTCAGCCAGTTTGATTTGGTTTCAGAGCTTCTTGAATCGATTTCCTCTCCGCGAGTGGTTTTGGTTGAGTGATTAGCCGATACTCTTGCCTGATGTTCCACTTAAAAGGTACGAAGGTAGTACAGTGTTTTTCAAAGTCATTTACAGTCTCACATTGCGAATAGCTAATCCTTATTTTGCACAGAATCCACGATAACCCTTTTACTCTAAGATTGGAATCGTCTTCTTTTAGAGAATGACTTGAATGAAATTCCTTTTTATTTTATTTTAAAAGTAGGAGCTTAGGCTGATCAAAAGCCACCAAGGAAGGAGTTTACGGAGCGATAGAGTGTGAGAGCTACATACTTGGAGCGATAACTAACTAGAGTAGAAAGAGCGAGCAAAGGGAATCCTGGCCCTAAAGAACTTCTTTCGCGAGAAAAGATCCAAAATGGGGGTCTTTTTGGCCCCTGCTTGAAGAGATGGTCATCTGTGCTCCACAGCTACTGGTGTCATCACCCTGCAAAGAGGGGGAACCAAGATTCGTCCAACCCAACCTCAGACTCTTTCTTCCCGACCTATTTGACTCTCTGGCCGCAGTTATTTAGGTGGTATCCCGAGATTGAAGAGATCGAATTACTCCCCGGAACACACGAAAGAAAAATATGAACTAGGTAAATAGAAATGGAAAAGAGATGTTTCCAATTCATCAAAATCAGAAGCTTTTTCTACATCCATATGATCTAATAAAGTAGATCGGTATTGCCCATATAATGAAAGCAGATCTTGGTCCATGGAGTCCCAAGAAGGTAAGAACTCCAACCTGTCCGATGCTTCTTCGGCCAAATACAATATACAAGTGGGACCTGCACTATGAGCAAGCTGTGCGAAAAACCGCTTCTTTTTTCCGGTTCCGAAGCAACTTGGGCGAAATGGGGTTCTACCGGGAAACCATGGATTTTTGAGTTTTCGCCATTGGTTACTGGTTGAGCCACTGGAATGGAATGAGATAAGAATCTCTGGAGATCTTTCCTCTCCACTTACTCGATACAGGCTTTCCCTCTGTAGAAGACTTCTTCCGAATGGCATAATTCTAATTGTCCTTCCTCGATCTTCTTTGAAGACTGACTCCTCCTTCTCCTTTAGGATAGGATCGTCGTTGGTCCTTCTTTCACTAATGATCTCACCATTTTCTAGTAGTTCGCGCGAGGGACTATCCTTTCTATCGCTTGCTTTTCACTCTCAAGACAACGTCTCTTCTATAAAGCGAAGCAAAGCGCTGAAGTGAGACAATCGAAAGCACGGTGAAAGGAGTACTATCCAGGTGCGAAGAGCTCGATCCGGTTTAGTATCACGCAATTGCTAGAGCGCGGGAGGATCGGGGAACAGATATGTCGATGAGGAAGAGTAAAAACCGGTAAAGAGAGAAAAATCCCAGGGTCATCTCCAAGTATATCAGCGACTATTTGCGCGTAGGAACAATTCGGAGGTAGATCAAAATGATGCGCTCGAAGAGATGTTGGACCGTACCGGTTAGTGCTTGAGTAGCGGTATTGAGTGCACTGGTATACATTGGATTATTTGGACCAGGCAAAGTGGCGGAATCCCGGTTCTCCATCTCTTGGCAGAGGGCGCGGATATCAGTATTAATTGATTATCAGGTTCGATGCAATTGAGAGTTCTCATTGCGGATCATTTTCTTTCATTTCAGATCGGAAAAAAATGCCCTCCAGACAGAAAGAAAGTCGGAGTAGTGAAGAAGGATAGAACACTTTTGTTGGTTGTTGACCAAGAGACAGGGAAAGGGAATTGAACCCTTTTCTAATCTCCTTTGAATGTGTTAAGCATATAGCCTTTCATCCCGACTTCTCAACATTAATTATGGCAGGAAGATCTTAGACTACCGGGGACCGGCTCGGAGCAATCAAGCTCAAAGAGCACTACTGGGCGGAGCTTCTCAATCTAATTCCTTCATAATCCAGTGAGAAGAGAGACAGACAAGATGCTGAATGCTTCTCTTATGCAATTTGCGGGAGTTCTTAGAATTTTCACCTGATCGATCGGATGTCTTAGCCAGAAAGCATTTCCTCCTGCCTTCTCCTAGGGTGACTCTAAAAGCACTGGTTCTAGTTAAAGCGTAGAACACAAGGAAATAGGCAAGCTCAACAAACAATCAAGTCAGCCAGCTCGGGTTCTTTGGATAGTAGGTTTTCGGGCCTTGATAGCCTTTACAGCTGATGTAACAGTAGTGGCATTCTCACCAGCCTTCGTAGCAGTGCAAGTCTCACTAGGAGCCTATTCGCATTCTAGGAAGAGTTTCAAGGTTGTAGCAGTCCAAGTAACGGTATCAATAGTAAGTGGAGGAAATATGTAATATTGTGATTGGAGTCTTTTTCTTTGCCTCTAACAGTTTCATAATATGATCTTTTCTTCACCTCCTCTTTTTCAAGCGAGCTAGTAAAGTACCTCTTAGCTTAGGAAAGCGGGTTATAGCAAGCCAGTTTCAAATATGAGAGGTTCCTAAACGTGCTATATCTAGGGACAGGAAAGGGTATTAGCGAAAGAGCCCTTATCTTATAGAGAAGGGAAGAAAAAGAAGAAGAAATCCAATGAACATGAGATATCAGAAGGTGCAGGCTTATCACAGTGAGTATACACGATCCGGAAAGATCTAAATGTCCTAGGAAAGGCCCTTCCGAGTGAAAGTCCACATCCGTTATCTCAGTACAAAGGCTCTGCTCTGACAAGACGTTCCTCTTCACTTATGTACGATCACCTATACGAGAATGCTAGTCGTACTAGGGAAAGGGAGGACGTCATTGGATCACTCCATCTCAACATTTAACTTCCATCTTTAATCGGCGGGAAAGATGAGTCAAAGAATTGACTCTCCTCTCGCCGATGGTTTGAGAGTTGCGTTGGCGTGACGCTACGCTAATATACGGATATTCGAGTGCTTTAGTTTAACTCATGTTATGCCGTTCTTTGGCCAAGTTGTTGGATAATCGATAGTTGCTGTCGGATTTCCCGATGTTTTAGCAGTTAAACTGATTGCCCTATCCGATTCGGTATTCAAGGTACCCAGGATGAGAGGAATGGACGGAAAGAGGGTTCAAAACCTCTTCCTGTGCCCCTGAACCCAGCCCGTGGCACTAGTGATAGCCCTGATCGGCGCATTCACTAAGGAAGTCAATCACAATGGAAAGAAGTGGTAGATGTGCAAGCTTCCTCTTCCGCAGAAGAAGGACTTACAAAATCAGCCGATAACTGAAATTTGGCCTATGCGGATAACGGCTCAGCGGATTCGGCGAATGAAAGAGCAAATTCTTATTCTTCATTTGATGCGCCTGAAACGACTTCTTACTTAGCTTCAGAAGTTGCGGCTTCAGAGTCTGGTTATAGACCAGGCCAACCCCCTTTCCTGGCTTTTGTTCCACGAGCAGATCTGACGATACCTCCAGTTCCATTAATTCCGGATTTTTTTCGACTATCCAAGGTTTCATGAGTGCTCCTATTCTGTTAGTTATGACTTTTCGTTTGACATTTTAGCTGAGTCCGCTTGGGCCTGTGTCAAGCCTTTGTTTATTCAGGTGTCTATGCTGATTTGTTGGGGAGTAAATTGTGGCTTTGAGACAACCTTCTTCGGCCCCGGAAAAAGAGATCCGTTGTTGGTTCCTGAAAAGCGGAAGGATTGTTATGGAGAACTCTCAAAGCGAGAATGTTCCCCCGCTAACTGAACTGGACAGATCAACGATGAAAGTTAAAATAAGAGATCATTCCGGCTTGGCTGAGGACACGGGAATGCAAGAGAATCCAAAAGTTACAGAATACGTCTCAGGAGTAGTTGGCAATGCTGATAATCCGCTATCTTACAAGGATAGCCTTTTGTTTTGGGTGAACTAGGGGATGGGATCTTCAGGTCAAGTTATGATATCCCAGCGGAGGAGGGTGATCGAAAAAGACCACACCGGTACTGTTGTCATGCTCTCTGATGATTTCAGAAATCGTATAATGAAACCATGGGAAAATTATGTTGTAGTGAAGGGAGGCCGTTGGGTTATAAAATCTTGTGTTCTAAAATTAATAATTCCCTATGGCAACTGAAAGGTTATTCTTCCCCTTTAGTGCCTGCTGAGACTGAGAGCTCGTTGAGACTAACAGTAAGAACAGTAAGAATCACTTCAGTCAATCGAAAAATCCATGAAACTTTCGGTAATTCCCTCCACTGGTTTTCCAAGTCGCCTACTGAATCCAGAGATCGCGATCGCGAGTCAATCAGCTTCCTTTCAGTCGCTTCCTCCCTCTCATAAACCTTTATGGGTTAAGTTAGGGGAAGATAATTCTGTTTGAAACGAAGGAAAGAAAGCCGGTCAGAACTCGTTGAGACTAATTCCATGGTTCAAATGAAAGCTTGGTCTATCTATTAGTTCCTTAGAAGTAGTTGGATGTTCGCCCATGCGAGAAGTCATGTTCCTAGGCCCTATGGAGTAAGGGGATAGGGGATGGCCAGATTAGGATGGACAAGCAGAAGGTGAAGGCAATAGAAGAGTGGGGCGTGACCGAGCTACGATCATTTCTTGTGAACTAAATTGTTATATGTATATCCGGTTCATCACTTGATACTGACGGAAGGCTGCTCCACTCACAGATCTTTTGAAGAAAGCCTTGGCATTGGCAAGGGGATAAGGCAAGTACCAGCGAGCCTTTGAGGACTTGAAGAGGGCCGTGACGGAGGAACCCGTATTGAGGTTGCCAGACTATACTGTGCCTTTCGAAGTGCACACTGAAGCATCAGACTATGCCATTGGAAGAGTATTGGTCCAGGAGGGACACCCAAGCCGAAAGCTCAACGAGCCAAACAGGAGGCGCGGTCCAATAGAAAGAGATGCCTTTGTATGGTAAATAGTGGTGCATTGCCTGAGGACGTGGAGGCACTACTTGCGTTCGGTCTAGATTTGTGGTCTGCTGGCCACAAGCTACTTTGCTACACAGAAGAAGCTTTCTCCAAAACGGGCAGGCAGGATTTCCTGGCTGAGTTTGACTTTGTGTTGGAGTTAAAGTATAAGCCAGGAAGAACTAACCAAGTAGCAGCTGCCCTTCCTACTAAGTATGGAAGGACTCTTGACTGACTCTGAGACTGAGTCTTCTGACTTGGATTGGTATACTGGGGTAAATTCCACCCGCGTGGCTGGCCGCAACATACAAATAGACCTGATTGATTGAGCCTGCGAGTGCGAGGAATAAACCTTGTAGCGAGTCTTGACCGAGCTTCAGAAAAAGCCCTGCTTTATACGTCTTGAAACAAAGAATTGCCTTAAAAAACCTCTATAGCGACTCGGACACAACCTTGAGGCGAGTTAGCGCCCAAAAGTAGAGAAAGGATTGGTACGAAGCGTACGTCTTGTGGGGCGGAAAGCCCTTGCTGTTAGTTAGTCGGGTGCTGGATCATCTTCTCGTAAGAACTATGAATCCCCATCCACACCACAACTTTTTGCTTGCTGGTTACAGCTTTATCGACTTTCACTTTATATTCATATTCAAGCAATTCACGTAGTGAATCGCCCCGCTTCGAAAGAAAGAAAAAGGTGCGTTCCGCACTTGGCAGGAACCCTTAATTCTATTCCGAACACAGTTATTTGAGTGGATCCATTCTCTTCCTTTTTTTTCAACCTCTTTCTATTTAGTATAAATCGATGGAACCGGAGCCCCGGAATCTCATTCATTCTTCATTCTCCTTGCCAGTTGAGTACAACCCTTCCATTAGGGCAACCTTAACTCGCTTCGTCGTCATGATCGGGAAAACTCACAATGCTCAGATCAAAGGCGAAATCCGCTCATTTCCCCACCGACTCAATCAATCGGAGGAAACTAAACTTCGGAGTGGCAAGTATCGGAAAGAAGGGCTCCATGGCATAATAATCAGGCATTAGAGTCGGCTCTCAGCCGGTCTCTTTGGTTGGTGTCTTGTCCTTCACACGATGAGTCAGTGTCTCCCAACGCAGCGACAGAAGCGTAACGAGTGGTCCTCTGAACTAAACCTAGATATACGATGTCTGCTAACCTTCCAGTTATAGGCATACCTATTGCCTGATCAGGTGCATTTCACGCTTCTACGATTGAGTACGAAACTTATTCACCTGATCGTCTTTCGAATTACGCCCTTCAAGGCACTCATCACTCTTCGAGCACGGCCGTATTTACTTGTATCGGAAATAGCAGCATCGGCTTGAGAATTCTCTTCTTTCTTTCCCGGACCAAAAAGAAAAAAACCTCATCTGTGTCGGCTTCAAAAGACTCAATATCGTCAGCTTAGGCGGACTTTTCTTATCTAGCAGTTCCTGAGTCTCTGCCCTAATAGTGAGTTTGGGCCTATGTTGAAAAGTCAGGACCAGTGACATATACTGTCTTTCTTTCAGCAGCGGATCTTCCAGACCTGTTCCAAAGCTAGCTTATCTTTTCTTTTATTTACTTTGACCGCCCAGGCAATCGGTCTAACTAAGGCCGTGTCAGGGTCACAACGGATGGGATGATAACTATGATATTTCATTCTTGGTTCCCCTAACATAATAGCCTTCCTAGTAATAACATAACAAAGATTCTCGACAAAGTATTATCGTATAATAGAGATGTCGAATTCTATCTATTCTATATCTCAATCTAATAGTAGATGTGATTTTAAGTCGGAAGAGGGTCTGGTTCAGAGAGGAACCGGGTGCCGTAAATCGGGTACATCATCTGGTGAAGGAACACTGTCAATGCGCCGATCAAAGATCACATCACTACTCGAAGCCATCCTTCTTTTCTGGGCAGGAACGAGGAGAAGAGAGTTTAAAAATAAAATAAATACTACATAATGGCACTCTATATCACTTAAGGGGCTGGACCAACATCGAAAGAAAGCCCAGCAGAGTTTCATCCTAGAAAAGAGAACTTTAACAAGGTCCCGATCAGGAATACCCTTCGTTTCCGGGAAAGAAAGTACTGGAAAAATCCACTACATCACATCGGTGAATTTGTTAAGGAAAGCTGCTTGAAAAGTGCTCATCTCTTTGCTCTCCTCCTTCTGCTAATGCGAATATCCCGTTCTTGGTTCTTACGACCTAAAGGTCTCCTGCCCCTGTTATGTTAGCGTCTATAATCTAGGTTGGAGCTCTCTTCGGGAAAGAGTCTAAGCTGCCCTTCTTTTTCAACCTTCCTTAGGATATTATAAAACAAGAGTTGTTCCAAAAACGGATTCCAGACTAGTAGCAAGGAACCTTCTTTTCTTCTTAACTTCTTCTCGTTCGGGTTTGGGTTGACTCCTTCCTCTGGCACTGACTTTGCAACCCCTACATCTAGGACTTATTCCCCTGCCCCTACCCCTACCCTAGTCTTGCATTCCTAAGGTAGACTCTTTTTCCAGTCCTTAATTCGTAAGCTATCCAGTACTCTAGAAGTTATAAGATCTCAAATCCTGCATTTCTGGGCTTCAAGTGTGGAGGACCATTCCCGAGGGTTTCTTGTCTTACTTAAACTTAAGTGGTAGTGGGATTCTTCCTTGGCCAATTGCCTTTCTCATGTAAGCGGCAAGTGCCTTTTTCCGGGTCGAGTCCCATTTCCGATCATGTGGTACTAAGAGTAAGATAGAGTTTGAATCATTACATAAAGGGACAGAAGCAAAGAAAGACACATTGTCTATGTCTACACTGAAAACATAGACATACATCTATCACTTCCAGCTCGGGACAACTAAGGTTTAGTCTACTCTGTTTCTTGCATACCTGTTAGATCAATAAGTTCTTTCTTTCAAGTGTCCTAGTAAGACTGAAGAACCTGAATCAACCATTCTCACTTCGCTCGCCTCGGCTTTAGCCTCTCCACTCTTTTCTTTACGATTAACAAAGAGTTCTGTTCGTGGGTCAGGCTAATAATCTATTATACTAGCCTTTATTTATGATGTCCACAAAAGAAGGCAGAGTCTTAGTCTCTGCCGAACGCTGTCCAATTCCTCCTGAAATAGATTCTTCCTGCCCACTGGATTCATTGTTCTCCAAGCTAAAGCTTCCCTTCTTGAAAAAGGGACAGAGACTACTGTATGGACTTTAGCACTTATGACTGACACTGGCTAGAAGGAATGAATCTATTAAGTGGGAAAGAGCCCTCGTAAGGCCTCATTCATCTCTTCCCCGATCCGTTGCTGAACCTACTGCTGGTTCACTTCTTATACTCCTGTTACCAATCTTTCTGTTATGTTGCCTAATGGTGGCTTCTGTTAAACAGATTGGAACTGTTTTCTTGGGATTTGAAAAGTTCTGTTTAGTAAACATTAATGTAACTTCACTCCCTTGAGGGAAAAAGAAGATGCTTTCACAAACCCCGCTCAGACGTTCCTGACCTTGTTAATCACTGATCGATACCAAAACCGCTACCCCTCTGAGGTTGCTTACTCCGTTAGAGCACCACGGAATTGCCCTCAAGGAAGGGATATTAGAGACGGGACAGCTAACTATTCCTTTTTTCTGGCGTGGGGAAGGGAATCATACGTCGTCTGAAAGGGAAGATATCTTGCTGATGCCCATGCTTAGAGATAGAGCTGTTCTCTGTTCTTCAGAACACGGATGTTAGTATCTAAACCGACGACCTACTTATGGATTATCCTTCCCCTTAAGATCCCTTAGTTGGACTAGATGAGGAAAGATAAGTCGTGAGTTAAAACACGAACAAACTCCTCTCTACTGGACCCAAACCATCATGATCACTCCACTGGACGTATCCTACGACTACTATCATATCACCCCCTATTCAGATTGGTCACTCTGGAAGCGACAGAACCTCCATGAGCGGGTGTTAAATAGAAGGTCAGTATTACCCTTTGGACTACCGTGGTATGGAGGGAGTTTTCTTTGTAGCTCCGTCCGTTCTGCTAGCTGGCTTAGCCTTGCTTGGCTTGTCCTCGGCCTTGGCTTATTAGGGCGATCCACCTGTTGACTCTTTCGCAGGGGATCTTTCTTCCTATTCCGACGTGGGCTTAGGCTGTCTCCCTGGGCCGGAGCTCAATTACATCGAGCCTTGCCTTACTTAATTAGTCATTTACGTTTGCGGCCGTGGGTGGTTATAGACTGGCTACCGTAGAGTAGATTAAGTATGGATTGAAAAAGAGTGCCCCCTATTCTTTTAAAGCATCTTCTTTTCCAACTACTGGACCATAAAAATAAAGTAGTGAATTAGTTTTCTAATAAGACTAACCCTTAGCACGACGGCAAGTTTGAAATCTCGTCTTTGTGAGACATAGGTCATCTGGTATTGTGATACTTATTGTATATGTTGATGATATACTGTTATCCGGTAGTGATGTGACTGGCATTGAAGAAAGACTTGAAGATGTTACAACGGTCAATTGAGGTTTGATATTGAAATTTCTCGTGGTAAACATGATGTAGTGCTATCTCAAAGATAGTATGCCACAGATCTCGAAAGAGGACTATTAGGGGCAAAACCAGCAAATGTCCCTATGGAACCCAAATGAAGACTTTGAGGATAGTACACAGTATAGACGGCTTGTTGGGAAGCTTATTTATCTAACAGTGACTAGACCAGATATTGTGCATGCTGTGGGACTGGTTAGCCAATTCATGGAAAAAACCTAAGAAGGGAAGTGCAATATTTTGAGATATGTTAAAAAGTGGTTCAAAAAAGAACAAATTAGTTGGTTTTTCAGATGCCAACTATGCTGGTAACAAAGCTGATAGAAAATCCACATCGGGATATTTTACTTTGTAGGAGGTAATCTAGTAACTTGGAAGAGCAAGAAGCAGACAGTTGTGTCTAGATCTAGTGCTGAAGCTGAATACCGTGCTATGGCTCATACTACATGTGAGCTAATTTGGGTAAAGGCACTTCTAGAAGATTTCGGTATTAAATAGAAAGATCCTATTCCTATGCATTGTGATAATCAAGCCGCGATTCATATTGCAAGTAATCCTGTCTTCCATGAACGTACAAAGCATATTGAAGTTGACTGTCACTTTGTGAGGGATGCTGTCACCAGTAAAAAGATTTGTACTCTATTTACACCTTCAAAAGATCAGATTGCTGATATGTTCACTAAGGCTCTTAAGAAGGAGACTTCTCTCTGATGAAAAGAGCCTACTTTTGGGATAGTCGACGAGAGATCGACTAGCCTAGGGAAAGAAAGAATCAACGCTATTGATCAAACCCCTGCCATTTCCACTAAGACCCAAGACTAAGCGCTTTGAGACGACCTAAGAGAAGGAGCTCTAACGGCTGGGACAAAACAGAGCGCTACTAACCACTAAGTACTTAAGACTAGACTACAGATGCTTATGGTGCGGGTGAGTATACTAGAGACTTAGCCCTAGTTCTCCATCTCATCCAACCATCTGTTATTGGATCAACCGAATCCACTGCTGTGGAACCGAATTGCCTTCTTTCTCATCCCGCTCCGATCACTAAACTCCGAATCTGAACAGAATTAGGTAGGCTCCTCGCAACACGGTCAGAATATATCTAGCACGAGCAGCTCCAGGTCTGGAACTAGTAGACCCAGCAGATGTTGAGTCAGTTGGGTTCAATCAATTCTGTTGATTCTGCAGACGGTGACCCCTGCTGTGGTAGGACATACCGAAGTAAGAGGAACAACCTAAACAAGAGGGGCTTCTCGACTACCGGAATGCCGACTACATAGGTAGGGGGCGTGCTGACATGCTTGACTTTCTCAATTAAGGAGCTCCACTGATTCGAGCATTCTAGCAATACAAAGGCAGGGAATGGTCAACAACAGTTTAAGGTTCTAGGGGCTCCACCAGGGCACGGGAACTCATCAACTGCCCTCTTCTTCTGAGATGGTTAGAATCCGATCTTAGTCTTTTCACGAATCTGCTCTATGAAATGAAAAAGTCACCAGGCGATTGGCGATGAAGAAAGGCTCCTCCTTCTGTTTTGAATGAAGGTGGCGAATGCTTGTCTTGTGCATTCCATCCTGCTCTCACCAGCCTGTGCTGGGAGTACGGTTTATTAGGTACCCTTTTTGTCACCCTAGTAGGTGTAAGCCATGTCTTCCTTCTCCGCTCACTAGGATTCATTCAGTCAACACAGTCCTAGGCGCACTAGAATGGATAGCACAGGTCGGAGGTGAAGCTTCTACTTAGACCTTGAATTCCTAACTCCGCTGAAGGTTAGGAATCAATCGTCTCTTTTCAATATCCGGTTATCCGGTAAAGAAAAGAAGGCAGTAAAGGGCTTAATGGTAGATTCTTGATATAGTTAAGTTGGGTCTTTATCCGGATTTGGTTTTTTGAGTCTTCTTCATACCCTCCTCAAGATACCCGTAAATCTCCGACAAAAGGCAGTCAAAGACTGATTTACCATTAATAGCGGGCGGCATGGATGTCTTTCTCTTTGTTTACAAGAATAGGTTCTTAGTAACTTTAACAGCGCTCGTCGGTCTCCATTGAAACAGTTTTTCGAGGCACCTATCATAAGAACCAAATGGAGAATCACACAAACAGACCAAGCTCTTCCAATAGACCCCTAAATCTTGGGACCCTTCGATTTGCCCAAGGAACAAAGATCTCATGGTAATGACGCGCATATCGAAAGTTTGGAAAGTGGGCTTCGTCATCCGAGAAAGTGCCATGATACAAGATGGGCTGGACATCCATCCAAGCTGACACTAGCTTTGCTAGAAATGGGCTATTATTGGCCTCGGATGAGTGATGATGTAAATATAACTATGTACGGACTTGTCTTGTGTGCCAACAAGCAAGACAAGGTGGAGCACAAAGAAACAGGTAGGATGCTTAAACCTTTGCCCATACCAGAGAGGCTGGCTGGCTAGTCTATCTATCGACTGAATCTCGGCCTTGCCCATTACCGCACACGCGGGGCTACGGTACCAATCAATCAGTTGAGCTAGGTTGTCCTTTCTTCCAGCTTTGAGGGTTCTAGCCTAGAAGGCAGAAGTGTCAATGCTTTTCGCTACTAAATGTCCTTTGTTATAGGAGAAAGTCGTTTTCATACCCCGATACCGGTTTTTCTTCCTCTGGATGTTAGGGTGGCATAAGTGGGAATCCGTGTCGCTACGGTCAAGCCAATGAATGTCCATCGGTCTATCTACGTACCGTACCTTCCATCGTAAGGAAAATCTCTTCTCTTATAAGCGCGTTTGAGGAGCCCCATCTTTCGTTGTCTTTGCTGAATGCCCGTTATTCGGGGCTTTTTCCATTCTACCAAGCCAGCGTATCCCACTGCTTATCGTCAGGGTTCCCTCGCTCGCCCTCTCCAGTGTCCAAAAAGGAAATGCCTCGCGCTGAATGACTCCACCCGTACTAGCCAGATTACAGGACTCTTCTTTTTAGCGTAAAGAAGTTTCGTGTAATTGAGAGAAGGAATAGAGGCGACAGACAACTAGTCGAAGGGAAGCGGAAACCTGTAGGCTAGATGACGTAGCAGAGACCAATCATACCCACCCAAGCGGACACGGTGATTAGACGTTGAGCGGAGCTCTTCCTGCGGTCTCACAGTTTAGGTTCTTGCTTCACCTTACTACATATGGCATGTGAGAGGAGTGCAAGATCCCCGGGCGAGGGTAGTCGAAATTTGGGACGTAGCTAAGGCTTACGAGGTTGGATGCTTCTCCATCCCTAGCTCTCTCCCGACTTAACTCTTTGTGATTCAATCGATTCCTAACAGCGGATCTATAAATTCTATCTCAATCAAAGTGGGAAACCTTCCTCTAGTAGTGTGTCAACTGCCGTGTCTATCCGAACGGAACCCTCTTTTGCATGGATCGCAGCTAGGGGCACTCTTTGAAGAAAGGTACAACGTCTTTTGCCTGGTTAGGAACCCCTTTCGCTATGGTCCTACCCTTTCATTCAGGCCTTTCCTTATGAACCGATGGTTTCATGATTCGGGTTGCTCCTTGAGTTCAATGTTTGCGAGCGTCAAAGCACCTAACCATACCTAAAACACCGCCGGACAGCAGCCCGGGCATGAAAGCGCATTTGGAAGCATATGTGTGCCACTTTGGCACGCAGCTCTACTTTCATGGTTCCACTGTTCGTCGAGATCCCTTGAGTGCTGGCACGTATGTTGAGCTTTGCTTTCGAATGAGGTTAGCTTTGCTTTCCACAGTGCTCGCACCATTGAGTACAGTTCTTGATCATAGGTGGAGTCATTTTGCTTGGTGTCGTCCAACTTCTCACTGTAAAACGCCACAGGTCTGCCCCCCACCGCTCCTATTGCCTTCCCCTTTACCTACGAAATATTCTATTCATTTTCCACCCTCTTTACCAGAACCGAACATGGAGCCTTAGCTTCCCGCGCTCCCTGCAATCAGTCAGCCAGCAGGGGTGGCAGTTATGGTACCCCTTTTGGGGGGCTGACGGTACTCCTTTGTTTGGGTGGATGCCAGGGAGAAGCTCTTAAATAGAAAAAAGTACTATATACAAAGTCAACCCACAAAGGCTTAACCACCAACAGATGAAAAAACCTGCTAGTGCTAGATGCGCTGCTAAGGAACGTTAGATTCATTTACTACCGCAAAACATCTAACATATAATAGGAGCGACCAACGGGAGCTAAAAAAACTAATATGGATAACCGGGAAGAAGTACAGATAGTTTTAAGCTT
>CAOJBK010152100.1:0-11325 GCA_948294925.1 Codiaeum variegatum
TAAAATGAGAAAATCATACCACAAAACTCTCTCAATCTATAAAACATGAGACCTAAACAAGGTTCAAGAATTTTAATTACAAAACCCAAAGGATTGAAGAAAAGAAAATTGAAAAATTTTGGGTCAACAAACCCTAACCCATACCATCATATAATCATGGAAATAAGAACAAAAAGGAGAAATTAAAAGAAAAACAATAAGTAATAAGAAGAATTATGCAACAAATGTCAATAAAAAATGCAAAAACTAAAACCTAATACCAAATCCCTAACATGAACTCATCAAAATTTCACAAGAGAAATGTAAAAATAAACAAAAAGAAAATGAGATTAAACGAGAAAAACCTTGAATCCTTTGATGTTGGGAAGAAAAGTTTAAAGTTGAACCTTGTTCTTGAGGATTTGAGAGAGTTTATTGTGTGTGCTTTTTAGCAAAAATGAGAGGCAAATGCAGAAAAATGTGTTTTGGGCTGTTAAAAGGGGTTTAGAGTGAACCAGTAGGGCATAGCAAACAACGTAGTCATCGAAGGCTCTCACGAGTGCTGTCACGGCCTGTTCTGGAGCCCGTGAGAAGCTACTGGACTAATTTTTTCTCACACCATGGCCTCCCCTCATAGCTTGCATATATCGCCCATGCCAGCCTCCAGAACTAGTCAAGAGAGCTCTCACAACCCCTATCATAACCCGTGAAGGAGCCCATTAGAAACTACTAGACTACTATTTTTTTTTCTATTTTCAGCTCTGTCTCACAACCTATGAGAGGGATTGTGACAAGCTACTAGATTGAAATTTTTGGCTCCTTTTGTAATTATGCTTACCTTGGTTTGAGCCATGGGTTTTTGGGACATTCCATGACTCAAACTACTCACCTTTTCTACTAAATACAGCCCCGTAACACCTACAAAAACTTCAAATCAAGTGTTAAATTCATCTTCTCTCAAATAACTCAAAGGAAACTAACTAAACACAAAATAAAAGAAATTAATCCTTAAAGCGGTAGGTTTCCTCCCACCAAGCTCTTCTTTAACGTTGTTTTAGCTGGACGTTAGGTATGGTTTTCACCCCCACCTTATATGAATCATTAAATCCTCCAAGGCACCCAAATTTTTCCAAACCAACACATGCCATATCAACTGTACCATGGAGTTTTGAGTTCAAGAATTTTAAACATGGTTTAAAAAGAGCTTAAGGAAGCCATACCTTGTCTACTTTCTTGAGCTTTACCTCTTGCTTCTTTTTACTCTTCTTAGTCACATTCTTTTTAGCTCTAACCTTGGGCTTCACAACCTTGCTCTTCGAGGGTTCCTTCTGTACCAACTCCTTCCTATTTGGCATTTTTTCCCTACTTGGGCACACTCTCAATAACAACCTTGTCATCCAAATTTAAATTCCCCATTGAGCTTTAATTTTCAACCAATGAAGCACAAAAATTAACATGCTCAAGGGGTTGTATATGTGCATTGATACTAGGGAGTTGGAAGATAATGTTCTCATCACCCACTCTTAGGGTCAACTTGAACTCATGCACATCTATGATGGCAAAGGTGGTGGCTAAAAACGGCCTACCCAAGATGAGTGAGTTATCGACATTGTTTTCCATCTCAACAACAAGGACATTAATAGGAAAAATGAAATGGTCGATCTTGACCAACGCATCTTCGACAATACCCTTAGGGTAGATGATGGACTTGTCCACTAGTTGGATACTTAGATGTGTTGGTTTAGGCTCACCTAATCCTAAAGCTATCAAGACTTGGTAGGGTATCAGACTCACACTTGCCCCAAGGTCAGCCAATGCCTTTTTAACTATAAAACTACCAAAAGTGTAAGGGATAGTGAAACTCCCTGGATTTTTTAGCTTTTGTGATAGCTTGCAAAGGTTTGTAGAGGTTTCCTTTGAGATTTGGACAATGGACATCTCTTCTAGCTTGCCCTTCTTGACAAGCAACTCCTTCGAGAACTTTGCATATTTTGGCATCTGCAAGAAAGCATCTACCAAAGGAATGTTAATGTGTAATTGCTTAAACAGAGAGAGAAACTTAGCATGATCGTGGTCCATGGCACTTTGTCTAAGCCTGACTGGATATGGCACTCGAGGCTTGTACTCTGAAGCCAGAGACTTAGGCTTTTCTACTTCTTTCTCAAGAACTTCCTCTTTTTTGTTCAACTTCTCACCTCCTACTTCCTCATTTTCAGCCTTGTTGCCCTTTCAAAACCCCTTCTCTACTTAAGTCATCACCCTTGGCTTCTCCACTTCTTTCAAAGTCCTTCCACTCCTAAGAGTGATGGCTTTAAGCTCCGCCCTATGATTCGCTTCAGTGTTACTTGGTAAAGTATCTGATTGCCTCTCACTCAACATTTTTGCAATTTGACCCTCTTAGGTCTCTAGGTTATGCAAGGAGGCTTGGGTACTCCTAATGATTGTGTCTCGCTCTTGAAACCTCATATTTGTTTCTTGAACAATTTTTTCCATGGTTTCCTCAAGCGAGCTCTTCCTAAGGGGAAGAGGTTGTTGCATTTGCATTAGTGTTTGGGCCCTTTGTTGAAATCCCAGTGGAGGACCCCTTTGTTCATTGTTGCCCCTCTATGCAAAGTTTGGATGATTTCTCTACCTAGGATTGTAGGTATTTAAGTAGGGGTTGTTATTTTGGTTTTTTCTTTGCATGCTCCCTGTGAATTTCCCTTTCTCATGGCTCTCACTTGAGCCATTGAACCCACTTGCACCAACCATGTTGCACTCTTGAACATGGAGGCCACCACCATAACTCTCACAATAATAGGCTTGAACCCTAGAGGTACCCAAAGTGAATTCATAAAATCTCCTTGTCAAAGCTTCTACTTGTGCCGATAGAGATGTCAAATTATCAACATTGTGAACACCCGATGCCCTTAGTCTAGGGAGATCCTTTTGAGAGGGAAACCATTGATAATAGGATAAGGACATCTCTTCAACTAAATCCCTTAACTCTTCTAGTGTTTTGAGCATCAAAGACCTACCTTCAACTGATATTAGATTTTGCCTATTATTATAGGTTAAGCCATTAGTGAAGCTTTCCATTTGTTGCCAAAGGGAGAAACCATGATGATGGCCTTTTAAAGGAAAATCTTTGAATCTCTCTCACCCTTTACATAAGGATTCTCCTTCTGGTTGAGTGAAGGAATAGATCTCGTTCCTTAGCTTGGCGGTCTTAGCGGGAAGGAAGTATTTTTCCATGAATGTCTCCGCTAATTGTCCCTATGTTGTGAAATGACCCAGTGGAAAGGATTTGAACCACTTGTTAGTGAAAAAGGAATTAACCTCAACTTAATAGCATCTTTTGTCACTCCATTCATTTTGAAAGTGTCACAAATTTCTACAAACTCATCTAAATGAGTGTGCGTGTTCTCATGAGCAAGACCCCGATATTGGCATGAATTTTGTATCATTTGGATGATAGCCAGTTTAATTTCAAAGTTGTTGGCATCTACTCTCGATCTTTGAATCGGTCCTCCCACATTATTGAGGTCCGCTCCTGCAAAGTCTTGCATGGTCCAGCGCATCGAGATTTTATTAGTATGGCCATCTCCTTAACCGTTTCCATTGCCAACCCCATTCCTATTACCATTGTCAACTCTCTCTCCGATGGCATTCCTATTGTCTTAAATACCATCGTTCCCATTATTGTTATTATTGTCACCCTCCATATTCACTTCAGTACCTTTATGTCTTCAACCACTACTTCCTCTTCCTCTTCCCCAAATGTGCCCTCAGGATCGACCAGAAGTGAATCGTCGGCCAAAACTAACTCCCTCGGTTGCCTTTCCCTTCTTAAAGTTCTTTCCAATTCTGGGTCATAAGGAAGTATACTAGAGAAGTTAGCTTTGGTCATGCAAGGTACCTGAAAAATAATAGAAAGGATGACCAAAAATTAAATAAACAAGAAAATAAAAAGGCTAAATCAATAGCTTCGAATTTGTTGATAATGTTGATCGTACCAACCTACAAACAAAATCCCTAGTAACACCTGCAAGTGCACGGGGCCATATCAAGTTGTATAAATGGCAAGTCCTAGTATCGTTATCCCAATGGATTCGTTTGATTTGTTCGATTAAGCACCAACTCACTCTCCTAATCTATTGTCTAGCTCACAATAATTTTGGATTTATAACTAACTTTTAACTACTTTAAACTTTAAATTTAAACTTTGACTTGGCAAAATTCCAAGGAAATAGAAAATCAAATAAGGAAATTAACGATGTATTAAGGCGTCTACCTAGACTTCAACTCGTTTTAACTCAAATTGCTAGTTTAACTAACTACCCAATGAATATTTCAATTAATCATCAAGTGTCACAAAACTAGTTTTCCTTTCTCAAATGATTAAACTCTTAATTTCTAAGTAATAGGAAAGGAATCTCTTATCAATCCTATTCAAATAGAAAAAAATGAAGAATTAGTGAAAATCATAAACTTTAGGTGTTTGTGCATCTATCTCTAGCCAACACAACAAACTCATAAGCTTTTGAATGTTCTAAGTCCAAACTTTCTATTTCTAGAAAAGTATGAATAACAAAAATCAAGAACAAGCTTGCTATTGTAATTGATTTGCAGAAAATATAAATCAAAAGCCAAACTTGATGAAGAATCTAAACATTCATTGAATGAACGTGTTAATAAATCCATACAATTGAGTAATGGTTGTCTAATCTAGGTAGACAAGTAGATTTAGTTCATGGTTAAAGAGAAAGAATAAGAAAAGTAAAAGAAAGTACAGAACTTTAAAGAACCCATGAAGACCTAATGAAATTTTCACCAAATTCTTGCTATTCTTACTCTAATGTGGGATGATGAATGAAGTTCCACCTTTAAAAGCCTTCTTTGATCTCCTTTTCCTTGAATCTTGGCTCATTTTAGGGTTTTGGAAACTCTTAGAACATTCAAGTGAAAAATTGGCTAAAGTCCCCTTTTTTATGCATTTTTTAGCCTATTATAGGTGTCAGGGAGCTTCTCACGGGTGGCCCGCATGGCCCGTGACACTGCCCGTGACAAGCCTATGTGCCTTCTGCCTTTGGTGAGAGACAGTAAACTGTAACCGCCCTTGTCACGGCCCGTGACGGAGCCAGTGAGAAGCTCTGTTTCTCACCCCTTTGCTCTCTTCCTCTCACGGGTGGCTGCTTACCTGTCACGGCTCGTGGGGTCGGCCGTGACAAGCCTCTGTACATCTCTTCTTCAATAATTCCTCACAGGCTATCTCATAGGCCGTGAGCCAGCCCTAAGTCTTGATTTTGCGATCTGATTCAGCTCATTCCCTTGCCTTTCGAGCTTGAAATTTGAAATACTTCCTCTTAGCTCCGGAATTCATACAATTACCTAAAAGTGGCTGAAAATATGGGGACAAATACATCAAATTCAATTTAAAGAGCAAAATTCACTAAGAATGTGTAAAAAATAATGTATAATTTGTCAATTATCACTTCTGCATAACCTAATTCGCATTCATTAACTACTTAAAAGAAACATAGAGAGAGAGAAATCAAAAGGAAAAAGAAAAATAAAAGTTGAGAGAAATTAAAAAAAACGAGTGAGAAAGAAAAATTGAAAGAAAAAAAACAAGAGTAAACACCAAAGCAAAAGAGAAAAGAAATAAAGAATTATTAAAAAAAAAAAGAAAAGAAAAAAATCTGAGAGATATAAAAAATAAAGAAATAAAAAAGAGAGAAAAAAAGAAAATACCCAAATCAACCTTCATCACATCAGAGTTTGAATAAGATGGGGCAAATTTCAAAAATTCAACAGTGGAGAATATCCCCAGTCTAGGGCAATTAGGATGAAAAGACAACATGTCTCAATAAAAATTCTTATGCCAATCAGGTAATATCTCTTCCTTAAACAATTCAAAATATGATATTTATTGTTTTTACTTATTTTCTTTGATTGATTCTCCATAAAGAAATTCATAAAGAGTGGCAGTAAGCGAATATCATATTTTGACCATATTTGATTTAAATTTTAATTTTCTCCAATTTATTTTTTCTGTTAAAATGCGAATTTACTTTCTGCAAATTTATTTTCTGCTAAAATACAAAATTTATTTTTTATGCCAAGTTGTAAATTTATTTTTTTATGCAAAATTGCAAATTCATCTTTCTGCCAAGTTGCAAATATATCTTTCTGCTAAAATACAGAATTTATCTTTCATGCCAAGTGTGAAAGCCATTTTTATTTTCATGTCAAGTTTAAAAGTTATTTTTATGTCAAGTTACAAATGTTATTTTATTTATTTATTTTTTGCCAAGTTACAAATTTATCTTTCATGCTAAGATGCAAATTTTATTTTCATGTCAAACTGCAAAATGTTATTTTATTTTCTGCCAAGATGCAAATTTTATTTTTCATGCTAAACTGCAATTTTTATTTTTCATACCAAGTTGCAAATTTATTTTTCTGTCAAATTGAAATTTTTATTTTTCATGGCAAATTGTAAATTTATTTTTCATGCTAGGCTGCAAGTTTTATTTTTCTGTCAAACTATAAATTTTATTTTTCTACAAATTACTGATACTCTATTTTTTTACAAAATATTGATGTTTTTATTTTTCTGCAAAATTTTTGACATTTTACTTTTTTTTTCTGTAAAAGCATTGATGATTTACTTTTATGCAATTATTGATGTTTTATTTTTCTGCAAAAACACTGGTGTTTTATTTTCTGCAAACTATTAATGCTTTACTTTTTTGCAAAACTATTGATACTTTATTTTTCTACAAAATCATTGGTGCTTTAATTTTCTGTAAAAAAAAATAAAACAAAACACAGATGCTTTAATTTATACAAAAATACATATGTTTTAATTTTCTGTAAATCATTGATACTTTACTTTTCTGCAATTTATCCTTCTGCAAAAATTGATGCTTTATTTTTATGCATTGATCCTTATACTTTTACTAAAAATAATTGATACTTTTACTTTAACTGCAAAATACTGGTCTATTAACTTTTTCCATAAATCATTGAACCATTTATTTTTTTTGCAAAATATTGATCTTTTTTATTTTTCTATAAATCATTGATCCTTTTACGTTTTCTGCAAAATATTGGTCCATTTATTTTTCATGTCATAAATGCAAATTTAATTTTCTCTGTTAAAATACAAATTTACTTTTTTTTTTCTACTAAAATGCAATTTTACTTTTTCTTGCCAAAATTCAATTTACATTTTCATACCAACTTATTTTTCTCCGTCTTTTAACTTAGAAAATTCGTAAAAAGGGATAATTGTTGATACTGTATTTTGATCAGTGATTTATTAAAATTTCAAAATCTTTCGATAAATTCATTAATTTTTCAAATTTTATTTATTTTATCGATTTTTATCAATTTTCAGCAAATTTATCCAATTTTATTAAAAATAGAATTTTAATTTTAAACTTAATTTCAATTATATTTTTTAAAATTAAAAAAGAAAGGTTAAAAAAAGAATTTTAATTAATTTTAATGGACTTAACTCCTAAGTCCAAATTAATTTAAGCCCAATTTCTAATCAACCTAAATCTAATTTATTAATAAGCCCAAGTCTAAATAAAAATTTAGAAATTTCTATGAAAATATCTGGATATTTATTCTAAAAAATCTAGAATTTTCCTTTTCAATAATCCCTTCAACCTTATCCAAAATGATTAGTTGTTAAGCAACAAGTTAAAATTATTCTAATACCCTAACTCTTATCCTTATTCTCAAACCCTAATTTTGAGGTATAAATACATTTTCTTTCTAAAACTTATGGGGCCTCCATTCTTTTTTAAAAGAAAATACTACACAAATATTCTATAAAAAAAAGATAATAAAAACAAAAAATAATAAACATTTTCTTCTTCTTCGTGAAAGGAAAGGGGAAAATACAAAAGGAAAAATTCTAAATGATTTCATTTGCTGTGCTGAACTGAGTTTTTAGTATTCAAAGTTTCTTGAGTTTTGCCTTGGTTTAATCTCAGACTCACAATTATATTATTGATTCCCAAATCTGATTTTGGTCAAGGTAAAATGCGACCCATGTGTCGATGTGATTTCTGGTTTGCTGGTTTAAAATGCTTGAAAATCAATTTAATCATGGGATTTTGAGATCTTGAGATCTGTCCTATTTTGTTATTATACAAAAAAAAAATTAATTATTTACTGACTTAATTTTTTTTTGTCAGTAAATGTGAGTTTAAGTCGGTAAACCGGTTTACCGACCAATTTTTTCATTTACCGATAAAAAAATTGGGTAAATATTTCACTCGTCACAAAATTAAATATTACCGACCAAAATTTATTGGGTCAGTAATTACCGGCGCATTTTTTTGTTGGTAAATAAAAATATTGGGTCGGTAATTTTTTTTAAAAAAATTCATTTCGTTAGCGACTAATCATTGACCAACATTTTGCATCAGTAATTGCCGACGCATTTTTTGGTCGTTAAATAAAAATATTGGGTTGGTGAATTTTTTTAAAAAATTTATTTTGTTAGCAAATAATAACCGACCAAATTTTGCGTCAGTAATTTACCGATAGCTTTGTTACAATTTTTTATTTGACCTGAATCAACAATTTTGCTAAAATTATGACATTTTTTATTTGACTTAAAACATGTTAATTTAGATTCATATGTTTCTCAAAATTTATACCAATAATTATAATATTCAAATTTATCATTGCATCATAAATTAATATCCAAGCTATAAAAATATCATAATATCTTATACATAAACATTCATAAAATCTATAAATTACTAATAATAATATTAGTTATAAGATCCTATAGAATGTTTTACTTTGTGGGGGTGGAGAAAGTTTTACTTTGCATCTGTGCATTTTACCTCTGGCCGCTCCTTCAACAACTTTCTAAAATCATCCTTATTGCTTCCTCTTCATGAAATTATTTGTAATTTAGAGCAAAGGGCCATAACTTTGAAAGGACTGAAATGCGTAAGAATATCTGGATCCCAATCTTAATCCTAAACTTGCAACATGATTCACATAAGTAGTAATTATTACTATTATAATGGTTATGAATATGCTTGCATGTAAAAAGCTTTCTCCCAAGGTGACAATGGTCCAAAATTTGATTGTATTTTGATTGAATATTCAATTATCTGAAAAACATGCTTCAATGGGGTCAGAAGGAAAAAATGCGGTTAAAAGTGAACCGAAATTGCATGCCATAAAGAATCTACTCAAGAGTGATGAGGGCTTCTCAACTTAATGGTCCTGAAATAAAGATTCTGAACAAAATATGCCTTCATAAGAATCAAATGAAGCTCGCACCTTCTCTGTTACAATAACTATAGCCTTCAAACCAAACTTGCCTTCTAGTTCCCTGTGTTTCATCATGATCATCTCAATGACCTACATCAAGTAACAGAGGATAATATTCTAGATTAGCATTGATTAGCTCCATACTCAATGAAAATGTTTTAGCCCCAGAGCATGCCAAGTAGAATCAACAGAAGATGTAATAGAAACTTCCTAAAGTAAGTTGTTAAATCTTAAACCGAAGGTAAATTGGCAAATTGTTTGTCCTTCTTATGCAAACTCAATGAACACAGCACTTTAATATGACATGAAAGAAAGCTTTGCACATACCCTGTGCCCAAAGAAGTGGCCAGCTGGGTCACATTTGTAGAGTCCTGGTCCATATTCATCATCAATACCCAAAACCATGACAACTACCAACAGCAAAAATAGAGAAATCATGGGAAAGGAAAAATCCATGAAAATAGAAGTTTGAAAATGGAAAAAAGAAGTTAATATGAAATTAAGACCAAGGTTAAAATATACAAAATAATGAAAACTATGAAACTGCAATAATCAAGACATCATTCATAACTATCAAGAAGAATAAAAAAAATTACCTACTCCAAATGGTCTCATATAAGCATGTTGTGTATATACTTGTGATTTGTCTGATATCCTACCAAATAAAGCATTTCAAATAAATTAACTTCGTGTTACAACACATGAGCAATGATTATGACAAAATAGCGAACTCAAGTCAATAACACAGTCAAAGTTTAGGATACATTTTGCAAGTTACCAAAGAGCGTTAACATAATTAAGGGGGAAATAAAAGTGTTGTTGATTATGTGGCAGAATGTTATATTATAACCTCTTACCTATAAATCACAAAATTACAAATAAACATAAAATTCAAGCTAAATAAAATATGTCACATTAATATGGAAGCAATATATCAAGTCATGAAACTAAGCAATGAGTTTCCCAAATTCAGTAATCTTTTAGGCTGTGCAAAATTAATGAAGGTATGCAACATCCCAATTCAACTGAATAAGCAAACTAAAGAAAAAGGATAAAACACCAAAAAAATGTAAATGCAATTATTATGCACACACCTTAAGACCAGAAAGCAACAAGGAAAAGGAAAATGCCTTAGAATTACCTTCCTTTTGGAGTAATTACATTTAGCAATTAATGTATGTGTAAATAAAAAATAGTAATTACGTTTAGCATGCTTTGAGTCAATTTCTTGATTTAAGCACCTACAAAGTGTATAAAAAATGGTAAAAATTTTATTTCAATTGCAATCCCAAACAATAACAATGTAATAACGATAAAAGAACCTTTTTAAGTGGCGAAAACAAAATATGCAAAATATCATACTTGACATTGATCATCATCCTAAATTATGAAAGACAATAGTATCAAAATTTTAGTTTAAGTTTGTTCAAAGCCATAAGCATATAAAAAATAAATACCAAGAGTAAAATGTTGAGAATGTCGAGTCAAGGAGTAAAAACTAAACAATTAAGGCATGCTAGCTGCCATTACAAATTAGAACAAAAAATCAAGCAATGAAACTAGATTCTTTATATGCTACTAAGTTGATGTTTTCTCTATACTATGAAAGTATAGGTTTGATGAAATCAAGGATAAAATTTGAGAAAAAAAAAAGAAAAAAGAGAATACCAATAAGAAATAAGAAAGATAAAATCTCATAACATATAAAACTAACGTACCACAAACCAATAACATAAAAAACCATTTGCATCTTCTCCTTCAGAATCATTACAAAAGCCCAAAGAAAAAAATGACAAAGGACGATCAAACCACAACTTTCATTACTTAACACTTAATTTTTGAGTAACTTTCATTATTTTACCAGTGGTAGTCCATTTAAAAATAAAAAGTGATCAATCAAGTAACAAAACACATTCAACAATCAAAGGTGTAGAGTACTAACAAATTCAACAATCAAAAGTATAGCAGAGCCAACAAATTAACTACCATACTTTATCCATAATCTTGTTCATATGCTTCTAAGATAAAGTAAATACTCAATATAACATTCAT
>CAOJBK010152432.1:0-10567 GCA_948294925.1 Codiaeum variegatum
AGTCAAACCCTATGTGCTAGATCATATGACTTCTATCCGGTGTGAGTTCTCGATAAACTGGTTCTAACTAGAAACTCTTGTTAGTGAACCTTATTTTCTCTGATAAGAGATTTACATATCAAGAACAACCAGAAGTCATAGTATTTCTTCCTTGGTTACCTATGTTAATGAATTCTTTCTTTATTAAACACTTATCCCAATATACCACTGATTATGGCCACCACATGCCATATACCAATACATGACTAGCATCGGTATGTAAGCAGCAACAAACCATAGCCACCAATATGTCGAATAACATGTCATATAAGTCTAAGGATTATATACATAATCATGATCTAGATGATGCGATATTAACTGGTAGGTAACGACCCATGTATCCATCATCTAACGTCACTGTTCAGCTTACTCATCTTATGAGTGCTCACTTGTTTTCATGACATCACATGTCTGTAGCATGAGACTCACTACCTCTATACCAATAAGTATCCAATACTCATCATGGATGACAACAGAGGTGATGGTCTTCCGGATTAATGGTGTCCCTACCAATAATCCTATAACCATGAACAAACTTTAAAACATTTGTTCAAAGGGTAATTTGTCACTCATATTCTCAAACTCTTTGAGAATAGATTCCCTACAGAATACTTAAGGGACATATATACATTTGATACTGGGAATGTATCCATTTAAAGAACATATATACTAAGCTAGTTAGGTTTTCGTTTACATTCACATGCTGAGTGTAAGCTCTAGGGCATACACTGTTAACAGTTTTGTATTCCATAAAGCAATATCTAAAAAGTGAAGCCATGAATAGTGAAAATAGCTGGCTAAACAAGTCCGTGACTAGTTGAGTAACCTTGGTCGATGCCACAAAACATTTACCTTTGCACCAAAAGACTAGTGACGAGTTTAGCTAAGTAGGGTCCCCTGAGCAATTGAGAAAATTCATGATGTGCACACCAAGCAAACAAAGAAAGTTTCCAATTCTTTAGAACATTTGATTAAGTGATTAGGGGAATGCTTAGGTTGAGTAACTTAATAGAGCTATGTTTTGGGGATTAGACACTCGATTGTATGATTGAATCACCTTAGAACTAGGTTATAGGAGCAGTGCCTATATGGATTATGAAATCAATTACCTTGTCCTTAGTTTAACCATGAAATCGAAGCATTGTGAAACCTAGATGTCTATGTCAGTGATTTTTACTCTTCTTGTTTGTTTCAATTTTTGAGTCCTTGATTATTGCTAGTGGAAGTTGTGTTTTGATTGCGTTTAGATTTGCTTGAGGACAAGCAAAAGTTTAATGTGGGGGAGTATGATAATGGCCAATTATACTTAGTTTTTACTTTATTTCTTGGCCATTATCTTAGTCCAATTGCAATTAATTTGTTTGTTTGAATGTGTTTTCAGCTTCTATCCACTTAATCATCAATCTTGAGCTAAATGGAGCAAGACATTGAGAAAAGGAGCGCAATTAGAGCCAAAACAGAGGGAAAATGGTGAATCTAACTCCTCACATACAATGGTCATGCCCGTGAGGATTGCCCATGACCAATCAAAAAAAGGAAAATTTTGGTCCAGTAAGTAGTAAGTAGCTCACGGTGAATCTTCACGCCCAAGAGCATTGCCTACGACCACTCTTCTGCTCACTATTTCAAAAAGGCTTCTCATAGGCAATCTCATGGGTAATGTTCACGCCCATGAAGATTGCTCATGAGCCCACAATATGCAGCTGTATAAAAGTAAAATTGCAGAGAAAAAAAGGGGGTCTGAGATTTTTGGGTCTAAGACTCAACCAAAAACCCTAGAGCTGCCAAGAACTAAGAAATTGTATATCAAGGGAGCAAATTGGAGGTGGAGAAACACATTTTGGTGCAAGATTGAGCTAGATTTTCAAGGGAATTGAAGGATTGAGTTAGGGTTCTTCATGGGTTTCTTGGTTTATCTCATTCTTCTTTTAATTTCTTATTTTTCTTTGTTATTATGATCTAAACATCACTTGTCTACCTAAATTAGACAAGTTTTAATTGTTTTGAATGGATTAATCAATATTTTTCTTAATGAAATTGAATTGTTCATCAATTTGTGTCTTTGAATGAAATTATCTGCACTTTACATAGCAAAGCATACTTGCTTGTAATGGTTTCTTTTTCTTTGCTAGAGATAGAAAGATTGAGCTTAGAATATTCATAGGCACATGGGTTTGTTGTGATTGCTAGGGATAGATTCACAAACACCTAGGGTTTTCTTTAATTCCTTGAAATGATTAATGCTTTGCCTATTTAAATGGGTTTATGAAGAGATTTTTTACTTATTACTTAGGGATTACGGATTTAATCTCTTAAGAAAGGGTTAAATCTAGTTTTGAAGGAATACCTATTTGATGCTCAATGAAATTTCATTGAGCTATTGATTTCTCTTGCAATTGTGATTAATACGAGTCAAAGTCTAGGTAGGCACTTTATTTCATGTTTGTTTCATCTTAAGTCTTGCATTTTCTTGAATTTATCCTATTATGAACTAATCAGTAGTTAGGATTTTAATTTTTAGTTTTTAATCAATATTAATTATGAACTAGACAATAGTTTAAGTTTGAGCTAGTACTTGCATCGATGTCTCTGTAAATTGAACCAGTTACTATTATACTACCCAAACGATGGGTACACTTGCCTAGAGCAAAGGTAGAATTAGCTATCAAGCTTTATAAATTGTAAAACCTCTAGTGTTGACCCTTAAAACATCAACAAGCCTGACTCATCGGTAGGACTCACACCCATGATTGGAGCCTGTGAGTCTCATGGTAGCCATTGTTCTAAATTTAAAAAAAGGGGGAAATGCCTTAGGATCTCACGGGCAATGCTCACTCCCATGGCTATATGCACATAGAAATATACAGTATAAAATCCAAAATGCTGTGGAAAAAAAAGGGGGTTCTTGGTTTTTAGAGTTAGAAAGACCCTAAGGCAGCTAAGTACGTGGAAGGAGAGATAAGGAGACAACTTTAAGTGAGAATAGCACAAAGTCATCAATTTTCAAGTAAGAATTAATAAGGGTATAAGAGTTTAGAGGATTAAACTAGGAATCAACATGGGTTTCTTAATTTCTCTCTCTTTTTTTTATTTTCTATTATTTTCTTATAGTTTTGAACTAAATACTCCTTGTCTACCTAGATTAAACTAGTATTTATCATTTGTATTGATTAATCAACACCTTTACTCAATGAATGTTAAGATTTCTCATCAATTTTTGATTTTGATTTAGAATTTCTACATTTCATCTCAATAGCATGCTTGTTGATGATTTTTGTTGTTCATACTTTACTAGAGATAGAAATTTGGGACTTTGAACATTCAAAATCGTATGGGTTTGTTACACTTGCTAGAGATAAACCCATAAACACCTAGGATTTATGATTTTTCACTTAAATCTTAATGCGTTTTCTAATTGAGTAGAAGTGAGAAGAGATTTCCTTCTATTACTTAGGAATTAGGAGTTTAATCACTTGATAAATAATTAAACCCAGCTTTTTGTGAAAAACCCACTTGATGATTAATTGAAACTTCCATTGAGTTGTTGATCATCCATGCAATTTGGTTAAATATGAGTTGAAATCAAGGTAGAGGTTTCCTATTCTTGATTATTTATCTTATATCTTGCATTTCCTCTTTAGATTGCTAGTTAGTCTGAGTTAAAATTCAATTTTTAGTTATAAATAAACTAAAAAGTATTGTTAGTTAAATAATAGATTAGGAGAGTGAGTTAGTGCTTGGCTTTTCATTCAATTTAATCCCTTGGAGAATGATACCGGAACTTACCCGGTTATACTACTTGATACGAACCCATGCATTTGCGGGTGTTAGCGGCTGGGGCGCATCAGCCAGTGGATGATTTTGGTGAGATTTTACTGATAACATTAATGCCCCAAACTATGAAGGGCCAAGTAGCTGAAATCGGATTGAGTAGAAAAGAGGGGAGCTTTTGAAGCTTAGCATATTCTTGACCTTTGGGATACCTCTAGGCTAACCATGCACAATATTCATTCATGGTTAGCCAATAATAACTTTGATTCATGATTTTGAAAGATAGAGCCCATCCATTCAAGTGGGCGCCATCTGTCCCACCATGAATTTCTTCTATGATCTTATTGGCTTCTTCATTAGAGATGCATCTAAGGTGGATGCAATTCCATGTCTTTTTACAGAGGATGTCACCTCTTGGAATATATCCACTGGCTAGTTACTTGATGGTTCTCCTTTCTAACTTGGAGGTACCTTCAAGATATTCACCTTTTGCAAGATAGATGTAGATGTCCCAATACCAAGGTCTTTCTTTAGCTTCTTGAATATTTAGACAATGAGGTTAGAAGCTTGGTTCGTGCTTAATGCTTATCCAAATAGGACAGATAAGGAACCTATCGTGTATTTCTATCATATATGCCAGGGTTGCCAGTGCATTGGCAAATCTATTATGTATTCTTGGAAAATAGGGAAAGGACAAAGCATCAAAGTTGTTTGCCAACTCTTCGAGTTGATTATGGTAAGGAACCAACTACTCCTCTTTGATTTTCCATTTGCCCAAGGCTTGGGAGATTGTGAGGTTAGAATCTTTGTAAACTTCTAGATTTTTAATTTTGATCTGAATGGTTGATTCTAATCTAGAGACATATGCTTCATATTCAGCTTCATTGTTTGTTACCTCGAAATCCACTTTTATTGCTAGAGGTATGCTTTCACTGGTAGGTGTAAAGAACACCATCCTGGCCCCATATCCCTTATTGTTAACTACTCCATCAAAGACAAATTTCCATACTTCATGTTGAATCAGTAGAATGTCCTCATCAGGAAATTTAAGTTCTTCCCAATGATCATCTTTTGGGGTAGTAGCAAGTTGGTCGGCGATAACACTACCCTTGATGGCTTTCCTCAGAGCATATTTGTGGTCGTAGGCTACTAGAATTGCCATCCACCTAGCCATCTTATTATCTAAGACATCCTTCTCTATGAGATATTTGAGTGGACTTTTGTCAGTGAGGACATGTGTGATGTATGCCCCCAGATAATGTCACAGCTTGTGAAATACCCACATCAGAGCCAGACAGAGTTTTTTAATGTAACTATATTTGAGCTCGTGAGCCAGCATCCTCTCACTTAAATAGTAGATGGAATTTTACTTATGGGAATCTGGAGTGCTTAGGGCTAACATGGATCCCATGGCTTCATCTGTGACCATTAGGTAGAGTAGTAGTGGTTGGCCAGGTCTTAGAGGTTGTAAAATTGGTAGGTTCAGAAGGTACTGCTTGATTTGTTCAAAGGCCCTTTGGCATTCCTCGTTCCATTACTTAGAGGAATTTTTCTTCAACCTATTATATATTAGACCACAAGTATCTGCTAACTAATGGATAAACCAACTAATGTATTAGAGGTGACTAAGAAAACCCTTTATCTCCTTGTCAGTTTTAGGAGTTGGCATGTCGAGAATTACTTTGGATTTGGCAGGGTCAACTTCAATCACTTTCTTTCTAACCATGTAACCAAGGAACACTTTAGATGAGGCTCTAAATATGCACTTAGTAGGATTAAGCTTAAGATTATATTATTGAAATCTAAGGAAGAACTTCTCCAGTGCTTGTAGATGATGTTCGCCAGTAGTGCCTTTAACGACCATGTCATCAACATAAACTTCCACTTCTTTATGCATCATGTCATGGAATACTATGATGGCCATCCTTTGGTAGGTGACTCTGGAATTTTTCATCCTAAATGGCATTACTCTGTAGTAGTTAGTGCTCCATTCTATGATGAACGTTATTTTTTCCTTGACTAGAGATAGTACTAGAATCTAATTATATCTTGTGGCCAGATCAGTTAAGGAAAGCATCTCTGAACTGACTAATATGTCTACTAGTAAATCAATGTTGGGTAGAGGGAAATCATCATTAGGATAAGCCATGTTCAGATCATGGTAATCGACACACAATCTAACTTTTCCATCCTTCTTTGGCACTGAGATGATGTTCGCAAACCATGACGGGTAATTGATTAGTTTGATGAACTAATGAGAGAGTTACTTGGATTCTTCTTCCTTGATCAGAATGGAGCATACTGGATTCATACGCTTGAGTTTCTATTTGACAAGTTTACAATCTTTATATGTTGGAGTTTTATGGACGATGATGCTTGGATCTAGTTCAGTCATATCACTGGGCTTTTAGGCGAAGCAATCTTTGATCTCTGCTTGTTCAAGCATGCAGATGTAATGTATGTATTTTTAGGCATGTCATGAGTGCCAGTGTTTGTAGGCTCTTTAATTGTACCTTATATTTCATTTATTTTATTATTCTCTTTTTTTATTTGATTGAGGTCAGATTTATCAATTGGAACATCAAAAGGAAATAAAGAGACAAGGTCGTAATAAGAAAATTTAGTCATTTTATTAATAGCAATTGGGGAAAGGTCCATGGTTACATCATGTTTATAATTAAAACCCAATGGACTAGTTACATCAGATTCAGAATCAGAAGAAGAAGGAGTCTCAAACTCAGTATAAGTTTCAGATTCGGACTTGGTCTCAGATTCAGATTCAATAACTTTAACTTCATAGGTCTAGTTGTTGAGATTCCCAAGATAGGCTTGATCAAGGTGGAGAAGTCAGTGTTTTCCTCCTTGTTAGTTAGGATAGCTATGTTGCCAAAGAGGCTAGCTTCCATATTATCTTCATAGTCATTAGCCAAAAAGTAGATTGGCTGACAGTCCTCTAGCAAGAGCTTGACATCAGAGAAGAGTTTGAATCTAGGAATCCTTATGCCAGTCACAGAATAGACCCAGGGTTCAGGAAAAGCACAGTAAGGAACTATCTCTCCTTCTTTTACAATGTACCCATTTAAGGTCTTGAAGTATGGCCTTATGAGGATGTCAGCTTTTCCCCTCTCTTGGCAGCTTTAGCATTTTCCTCTTCAATCTCATCATCAGTTGGGTGATAACCTAGTCCAAAAGGAGGAGTGGAAAAGTTAAACTCATTGAAAGACTTAACCCCTTGTTGGTTTTTTATCAGGCTCAAACTAGGAAAGTAAGCCGTGTGTTTTATAATATTCCCAATCATTGGATTATAGTATGGGTCAAAGTCTAGGGTGATTGCTTCTTTCAAATTCTTTATAGTCTAGGATATGCTGGTAGCTCAAGTTGAATTTCCAAGATGGGGACTGTATCTAGGACTTCAAATTTTCTAGATGTGCCAGCTTTGATTGTAACTATTCCACCCGTAATGGGAACTTTACCCTCTGATGTAACGTTGAAGGCATCGCCTTGGCTTGGTGGATCCAAGGTCTTTCCAAAAGTAGATTGAAACATGAAGGCACATCGATGACTTGAAAAGGTACTTTAAAATTGGTTGGGCCCATGGTGATGGTCAGAGTTGCCACCCTAAAAAGTTCTCTCTTTGAATTTTCATTGGCCTGAAAAATCTAAATTTTCAGTAGCACTCAAACCCAGGCAACTTGCCACTTTGAGTGGGAAAACATTAAGTGTAGAACCATTGTCGACCAGAGTCATAAGGATAGTCTTTTCTCTTGTAATGACTGTGATGTAGAGAGCGACATTATGATGTCCCCCAGGTTAGTATTCATTATCTGTGAAAGAGATTGATGCCTCTTTGGTAGAACTTATAATGGAAGCAACCAAAACTTCTATAGATATGTTAGTTGGGGCTTGATATTGACTCAATGCCTTACAAAGAGCTTGGTGGTAAGAAAACTCCAAATAGAGATATTTCTTAGATTTTTTTTCAATTGCTTAGATAAGGGGTCCTCTTCAGGTTAAAGGCGTCCCTTGTTTTGAGCCACAATTTGGCTTGTAGATTGTAGAGGAATAGTAGGTCCTTGTATTATTCTCTCACTCCTTATGATGGCATCAATTTCATCACCCAAGTGCCTTAGGTTAATAATAACACAATAATAATCATTTTGGATTAACCTTCCTAGGGAAGGTTGGCTAATAGAAGGTGAGCAATTTAGAGAGATAGACTTTCCTCAGAAAGGTTGGTCCTTTCTGGTGTAGTGGTAATTGCTCAAGTGTACAACATCAGAGATATGATGTGTAGAAATTCGTCAAATTCAACCAGAATTGCATTCACATTATGCTCAGGAAGAGGGTTGGTTCCAGTGTTCAGGGTGGGTAGAATGAGCTCATAAACATCAATCAAATCTTAGATTTTATGCTTAAAGGCCTTGGAATTGTCTATTTTATGGCTAGTCCCTTGGTGATAGCCACATCTTTCTGCCATGTTGAAGTTTTTGGGCGGAGGATTTGGATTAGGTTTCAACTTCAGAGACTTAAATGCTTCTTTCTTCAAACATTCCTTAAGAATGAAACTTATTATTAACCCTCCCAAGTTGATGAATTCTCTCCTCTTAATTTGAATTGGTTTGCAAGCTAAAATTGCATTGAATTTGCCCTATTTCTAAGTAACATTCACCTTTCTGAAGTGAGAGGATGAGGTTTAGGTTTCGTCTTTGATGAGGCCAAAGTCAAACCCATCTTCAAGGTGTGTGCTAATATTAACTAAGGCATTGAAGTCTAAAAGATACTATGTCATCAATCTATCTTGATACATAGGAAATAGGTTCTTGACAATGATGCCAATTTTCTTTAAATCAAATGGCATGTTTACCATTTGGGAGGCTTTCTTCCTCCACCTGGTTAAGAAAGCAGAGAAGGTTTCTTTCAGGAGTTGATTTGTTGTTTCTAAATCCCTTCTTTTAACATCAATCTCTTCATTATAAGAATATTTTTTTACAAATTCATCAAAATGGATTCCCAGGTCAGTTTCTTAGAATTCTCTAATTGAGCAAACCAATTCAGAGCCACACCAGTAAGCGACTATTGAGACACTTGAGCAAGAAACTTGCCTTCAATGCCTAAAAGGTACAATGTGACATCATAAATCTTAAAGTGAGTGGAGGGGTAAGAAGTTCCATCGAACTTCCCAAATATAGGCATTTGGAATTCAGGAGGAAGCCTAGTATTGGGAAATGGACTCAGAGACTTTACGTCAATAACATTCTCCTTGCTCTTAAAAGCATTGAGGCTCTTCTAAATTTCCTCATACTTTTCAGCCATAACCTTGAGCAATGGATGGTCTTGGTCCCCCCTTTGGGAAAGGATCCACAGTAGGGGCAGTCGGGGTAGTGGTTCTACGATCATTTTATAGAAGTAAGACAATCACATCTTCAATTATGGGTTCCTTCTCAAAATTTGATAAGGTGGAGTCATCATAGCTTGAACTTTGGCCAGGATAGTTTGTTATTGAGCTTGCAGCATAGCTGTCATAGTTTCTTATTATTTCTGGATAACTTTATTTTATTTTCTCAAGATTTCAGGTAACATTCCATTAATGTCAACAGGTGGAGCAGTGGCATTAGCATCAATAGCAATGGTAGGGTTGAGGATTTTATTATCTCCAGTGTTCGACATGTTAACCTTCAGACAAAAAAAGGTAGGGTATCAGCTTTTTGAAAGCATAGGCCAATGGCAGATAGGTTTGTAAGAAAAAAGGAGAGGTGGGTTTTAGGGAACTTTTCTGGAACATTTCAGTTAGTCTAATTTCATTTTTGATGTAATGATGCATACATGCAAGTATGCATGAATGAAAAAGGTTTCATAATGATAGATAATCAGAGATTTAGGGTATATGGGGCCTAGAATCAACTCTAATCATTACATGAGAGCTTGGTGGTTTACAGGTTCGCCAGCAACTAGAGGTACGATATACCTTACCACATGTGAATCAAGGAGATTCATGTGGGTCTAGTGAAACCTCATTGTCCCAACTGAAAGGATTTGAGGATATCCCTTTGAGTTGGATGATTTCCTAAAGTAAAGGAGTATGTGAAGTGATGCATGAAACCTAATTCTAAACAGTCTTAAGCCAAAATTGTTTTTATCAAAAAATAATCCACTTAGTTTTGTTAATTTCAAACGTCCCCAATGGAGTCGCCAGCTGTTAGGCCCCGTCCGAGCCAGTGGAATTCCCAAAACATCTTCGAGTTTATGGCTTGAGGAAACCGACCGCATAAAGTCAGATTGTACATGGTGTAATGGTTATGGTAGGTCCCACTTTAGTACACTCCACATGAGTTTGTTGGGTGCACATGTGAAGGTGTTTGAGTCACCACTTAATCTTTAGAAAAGCTATTTTTCTAGGTGATCAAGAACCTATTTTGAACTCCATTTTAGGAAAATCTAATATTTTACCGAATTAATTTTGGAAAAGGCAAGCAATGAACCATAATTGGGTTCGGGGATTCATAATTTGATAAAAATATTTAGAAAATAGATTTTTCCAGTTTCTAAAGAACTTTGGCTTAAAAAAATATGTATGTTTTGCTTAAAAATGGAGTTTTTACTTTTATGATGAATGGACAAATATAGCATTCCAGATATGATGCATGCAGAGGAATAATACCATGAATGATAGAAATAGAAAAAGCGATAAAAATAGTAGAAAAGTAAATAGGGGTCATTCCTCTAGCCCGAAGTGAATTCCAGGGAAGACACACATCCC
>CAOJBK010153253.1:0-31371 GCA_948294925.1 Codiaeum variegatum
TTATGAAGAACCTATGCTTGATAGTAAGATGGCTAGATGGATGGTGGTCCTGGTGGCCTATGACCTTAAGTATGTCCAAAAGAAAGTCTTCAAAGGTAGTATCATTACCGACTAATTTGCCATTGCTCCGACATATGAACATTGGGAAGAACCATAATTTCATTATGAGGACATTTTATTCATCCAAAATCAACCATGGAAACTATTCTTTGATGGGGAAGCCAAAAATAAAGGATATGGCACCGGGTGGTGTTCCTTACACCTACCGGTGAAAGCTTACCTCTTGCAATCAAATTGGATTTCGAGGTAACAAACATTGAAGCTGAGTATAAAGTCTCTATATTAGAAGCAGCTATTTAGATTGACATTAAGAACTTAGAGGTCTATGGAGATTAAAACCTCATAGTTTCTCAAGCATTGGGAAAATGGAGAATCAAAGATGAGTGGTTGGTTCTTTACCATAAGCGACTCGAAGAGTTGGTAGCCAGCTTTTATGCTTAATATTTTCTCTATTTTCCAAGCACACAAAATAGATTTGTTGATGTACTGGCAACTCTTGCATCTATGATAGAAATAGAAGATGGGTTCCTCATCTATCCTATTTTGATAAGCATTAAACATGAACCAAGTTTTCAATCCCACTGCCTAAATATTCAAGAAGTTGAATAGAAACCTCGAAACTGCCTAAATATTCAATCCTACTTCTTATCTAGAAGGAACCTCCAAGTGCAAAAGAAGAAACATAAGATAGCTTGCTAGTGGATACATCCCAAGAGGTGACATTCTGTAAAAGAAAACTTGGAACGGCATCCACCTAAGGTGTGTCTTTGAGGAAGAAGCCAATAGAATCATGGAAGAAATCCAAGGTAGGGAAGAAGGTACCCATATGATTGGATGGGCTTTATCCCGTAAAATCATGAACTAATGCTATTACTGGCTCACTATGAATGGAGACTATGCATAATTTGCTTGAAGATTCCATGAATGTCAGGAATATGCCAAACATTAAAAGTACCCCTCTTATCCACTTCATATGATCTCAACTTCTTAGCCCTTTATTGTTTGGGGCATTGATGTCATTGGCAAGATTTCAATGAAATCATCTGCTAACCATGAATACATCCTAATGGCCATTGATTACTTCACCAAGTGGGTGGAGATTGCACTTTACCATGTTCTAAAGTCAAAGAAGGTGGCTCAGTTAATCAAGATGAACATCATCACAAGGTATGGTGTCCCGCACAAAATCATTTCGGACAATGGTTCCCATTTCCACAAAGAAGTAGTCACCTTCTTAAAAAGGAAAAGATACAATATAATTGGTCTTCTCCATACATACCTCAAACTAATAGTGTAGTTGAGACTGCCAATAAAGCCTTGAAGAACATGCTTCAGAAAAATGATAAGTAACCACATAGGTTGGATCTTACACCTATCAAATACCCTTATTGAGTAAAGAACAAAATACAAATTAGCTACCAGAGCCACACCTTACTCATTGGTCTATGGAAAGGAAGCAGTCCTCCCCATAGAATTAGAGGTTTAGACCTCAAGGATTCTTTAAGAAACTTTGATCTCTGAACTTAATTAGCAATAGGCATACTATGGCCAACTCAACCTGATCGATGAGAAAAGGTTAGAAGCACTTCTCCATACTCACAATTACTAGTTGAGGCTTGCAAAGAATATCAACAAAAGGGTTCAAAGTTGCAATCTTTAAGAGGATAACCTCATCCTTAAAAAAATCAGACAAGTCATACAAGACCTATATGGGAAATTCAGACCTCCTTAGAGTGGACCCAATGTCATCAAGAAAATAATGCTAGGCAGAGGTGTCATCTTGATGGACGTCGACGGAAACAAGTTCAGTCATCCTACCAACCTTGATCAGTTCAAGAAATACTACATCTAGTGTTCTTATTGAATTAGCATACATTCAGGCATCACATTTTTGTAACAAGAACTATGTGGATGTAATTCTCCAAAAATTACCATGTACTTCGTCTTTTCTAAAACCTATTGTAAGGAGATACATAGGTAACCCTTATAGGTATGATCAAAATCATTCAATAAAAATCAAAGTTCCATTCTTATTGGGCTCTTTAACATTGCATGCAAGACTAAAATCAAACAAAAATTGAAAAAAGAATGAAACCTAAATGGGCAGCTTAGGCAAAATTTAGAGTACAACCTGCTAGACTGAAAATAAAAAAAAGAGATCTAGGTAGCTTGCTAAGTTGAAAACCGGAAAGGGTAGCTTAGGAAAAAGTAAGAGCTTAATAAAATAAAAATGTATTTTATTGAGGTCTTATTCATCTTTTGGAAGATTCAAAATAAAATTTTTGAAAAAGAAAATTAAAAACAACTACAGATCAAAACAAACAAAAGCTTTATTGTCCTAAGTCAAACTCAAATTCATCCTTCAATCTCAATCAAAAGGGCATATCGCTTCACCTTTTCCTTTGGCCAGCATGCTTCAATCCACCATTCAAGGTATAGTCATCACTTGGAATCACCATTCCCTTTGTAAAGTCTTGAATCCAATAAGAAAGAATGGCTCTAGCCACTCGATCATTCATAATAGTTGCCTTAATTAGTGGACCATCTAGGGGAACATCCTGATCATGTCCCATCTGGCGAAGAACTCAAGTAGCCTGATGCTAAGTCACCTCTTTGAAACTAAGAAGATACACGTGCTCGAATACTTAGCTCCTCGGAATAAATTGCTTGATTATATACCAGTCGGGTCTCCAAAGCAAATCATAAGGACTCAATTCCATTAGCCAGCCAATCTAGTACTTCTCAGTGGGAAAATGGAAAAAAATCTTCCTTGTACGATACCATGAGGCAGGATAATTTAGTGACTCAAAACTAAGAATGATCTTAAGATGGTCTCTTAAGATTGTCTCTCAAGCAAATTTGACAGAAAGCATAAAAGTTAAGAATTGGCCATAAATATATGCTAAAACAGATAAGCAGTGAAAAGGTCAAAATACCTAGAGCATGATAGGACTAATGGTTCAAGGTTATCTCGAGCTGCAATGAAAATCAAGGCTCAGTAGTGTCTCAACCAAAATCTTGCCAATAATAGACTTCCCTTTGCCCATCTAAGGTATCAGCTCAACCACCCTCACATCACCCTATCTAATTGGGCCCAAAAAAATATAGCTTACTGTCAACACAAAGTCATAAGCCTTCAGTCTCTTAGCTGACCAAACATGATCATCATAATCATCCCATAACATATCGGCCATAAAATCATCTCTCATAATAATTAAAGCAACCTTAGTGCTCAAATCCAAAAGGTTTTTAATAGAGTTGAAATAACCTACCTTTTCAACTAGAACAACTAGATCATCCTTGGGGACTCGTACTGAGCAAAACATAGAACTCCCCAATGCCGACTCCAAATAAAAAAACATGATCAACAGGATCGTAAAATTGAATGCAAGCATTCAAAAATTCCCAGTCAATTTGGACAATTCTAAGGGTCGACAAAGCACTCATCCCATATTTCCTGAGGTTAATTCTTTTCAGTTAGCTCAAATTTTAACACCAACCATGCATTATGTGACTGAAGTGAGGCTACAATTTATAAGTAAAAATAGAATGAAATTGAATTTTCTATAACATAATGTATTTTCTCATAAAATTTTGAGTAAAAAATTAATTTTTATACGAGAATATATAGTGGCACTAAAATCGAGATAGAAAATGGAGTTCAAAATGCCGAGAGTGCGAGCCAGAGCGTTGACTCATGCATCACGAGTCAAACACACACATCAAGGACCTAACAAAAGAATTTAACACTTAACACATGTGTAAGAAAGCTAACGCATGTGTAAGAAAGATAACACATGTGTAAGCCACCAAACACACGCATTTTAGCTCAGACACATGGGGCAGCTCGTGCGTCAACCTAGCCCATTGTAACAATTTGTTCTTGCCTAATCCAATTCTATTTTCACACTATTTTTGACCAAAATAATTTTCAAAATTCAATTTTTCAAAAAAATTATTTTTGAAACAAAAAATCGCAAAGCAAACTTGAATTTTTCTAGAATTTTCATAAACATGCAGTTCAAAAGTACAAAAAAAAACTTGGTTTTTACAAAAGACTAGCAAATAGGGCCTCAATTAATTCAGATCATCCATGCATCACTTGTCATCGTCATCGTCATCATCGATCTGGGCATCGCACCTCCGGACGATCCTGGGCTCCCTCTTGCTCTCAGCAATGCTCAATTCGAAAAGAGTGGTGGTAAATAAAGTCCAATGGTACTGGTCAGGTCCACTGGCATGTATCGTAGCAAGAACCTATAAGGAATAAATGTCAGAAAAATATAAAAAAGGCATAAATGATACCAGGAAAGTCATAAACTCACCATCGAGGTCATCATGTCTGGGTTAGCATGCACTGTACCAGGTAGGTAGTTGTAACTGATATGATGGACCCTCATCACACCATCTGCTCTCTAATAAGAGACGTGGCTAGCAAAACTAGGGTAAACTCCTCAAACTTGACTGGAGCTGGTAGGCATGGCCGATGTAGAGGCACCCATGCCTGAAGAAATCGAAGTTGTACTAAACATGGCTCGAGGAGTAGAATGACCAGAATGATTGCAAGACCTACGCCTCGGAGTAGCAGCAGTAGACACTACTAGAACCTGACCCAGTCTAGTAAAAAATGGAAGCCTCCCTCTAATCAAATGGGTAGTAAGAAAATCTAGATAAGAAGTATCTTGAATGAGTAAATCCTACCTAGGCCTCTTAATCCTCTAGAAATCTAGAAAAGCAAGAGGCATGGGCTCCCTCAGAAGTATAGGAAGGTTGACCAGCACTATCAACAATGAAGTCGTCTGAGCCACAACCCGCTTACCCAGGTAGAAATCTATAAGGTTAAAGGAAACCCATAATAATCCTCCTCTTAGTGATGATGAGACCTTGAGCAGAAGAGTTAACATCCCTCAAAGCACCATAATGGAAAGGTGACCAGATAACTTGAAATGGTAGATTAACAATCATAAATTCATAAGTAGAATGAAGGGTGAAGCTAATCAGAGCATACCTTAGTTGTTGCAGCTAAGATCCCTTGGTAGTCAGATAAAGAAAAGCTAGCCTAAGGTCCTTCCCAAGACTCATTGCACCACATCCTCCCCATCGAGAACTGAATGTCCCTTCCAACAGTGCTGGGGGCAAGAGCCAGAAAGTGAGAAAAAGCCCAAAGTTGCAAAAGACAATGTTAGAAAATCATGGAAAGCAAAACATCAAAGATGGAATAATGGGAAATACTGATCTCTTAGGCTATAACAGTTGCATGAATGCCCTTTCCATTAGTCTTGGACAACATGCCCATCCCTCGATAAGCCATAGCCAGCGCGGCACCAGCCCAGTAAAAGTAACTGAGCGAATCCATATCAAGTAGTGAAGCCAGTATCTTCAGGTAAAACCATTTGCTCTCATTGTGTAGAAGGATGGTTGAGAGTACAATCAGTAAGCATACTCGAGCACACTAATCAATAGAGTAAAACTCCAAGTCCATGCTCTTTATATAAGCAACCAGCCAAGTCCGAGGAACCATTCCTCTGGAATTACCATGGGGAACTGCCCTAAGATGATGTTGTAAGGCATGAGAATGACGTACCTCAAGATCAAAGATGACAAGCTGAGATCCAAATCGCACGTTGGTCAGGCAAAACAACTCTACTGGAGTCATGGTTATCTCTTCCACAAGTATGTGGATAGTATTGGTGGTCTGCCACCACCTCTCAACCTGAGCAAAGATGAGATTCTTGTCAGCCATACGCCTAATATCCAGACTCATCCAACTGGAAAGATGAGCTAGAGAAATACGAGTAGACACAGCCTTAAAGCGGCCCTAAAAGTCTAGCACATCAGACTACTTGGACCAAGCACCCCACTGATTGTGCTCAATATCCTTTAGGTAAAAATCTTATTATTTCTATCATTTTATTTTATTTTAGAATGAAAAATAATAAAATGAGTGGAAAAATAAAATAATTGAAATAAAAAATTGAGTGCATAGAAAAAAATAAAACTGCCTAGAAAAATGAGAGTGCATTGGAAAAAATAAAGGAGCAGAAAAAAAGAGCACTCAAAAAATAAAATGCATAAAAAAAAAAAGAAAGGAGAGAGAAAGTAAAAAAAAATACCGCAAGATAGTCGTGTCATCTCGCCTGCTCTTGTCAATTCTATAAAAGAATGGTATTCAAAATCGTCATGGGTTCAACAACCGCTATAAGAAAATCATCTGGAATATAGTCATAAACGTCTAAATAAGTATATGGGTTGGCTAAATCAATTGTGATGCTAGAAGGACTAAGTAGACCATCTGAGCCAAATATATCTTTAGAAGCCCCTAGAAATTCATCAATAGAGACGTACAAGCCTTCATCTTAGCCGTGGAATAGAGTAACAGGCTCGCCTTCTAAGGTCGCATGCGAAAATGCGATCAAATCCTCCTTTTGATCATTGCCAGTTGATATCATCTAGAAAATATTCGACCAAAGAAATTTGAGAGGAAAAGAAGAATTAAAGAGGAGTAGATAAAAAAGTGAGAATGACAAGCTTCTTTAAAGCTCATATAGGCAAAACTCAAGGACCCACTCTTTTAATGCATTTACGCTTATCACTCACTTTTTCATAAAATGAGCATGCTAAGGGGGGAAGTTTTGAACCCATATTTTTTCATCATTAAATCCAACCCGTCAATTTGACCCCATAGGTTCAAAACATGCTCAAATCGGACCCAAAAAAAACTAAAGAGCCGAATCAAAATGGACTGGATCAAACTTTGAAAATCGGGCCCATGCATACGGCACAAACGCGTGCATTAGAGGCCTTATGTGTGCATAAAGGCTCTAAAGTGTGCGTAAAGGCCCTTACATATTTGTTTAGCTCCAAACACATGCATTTTGGCTTTGACGAGTGCGAAGCGTTCTAACGTGTGTGTAAGGGTTCTAATGCCCCGGTCCCGTTCTTTGACTTTTTCGACTCAAATTTGTTTATAAATTTGACCCTCCAGCACTTAGTTTAGGAGACACTTTTAGAAGAACATCGAAACTTTACCGAAATACTCTCAAAAGTTTCCTAAACACCAAAACATTGCTTAAATTTAGATAGAATACACTAGACAATCTAGTTCCAATCATTATTAAAGGTGTAACTTCTAAGTCAATTCAAGTTCGATTCTTACACAGACCTCTTCGAGCACAACGGAGACACAATCCGAATTCATCAAACCATCCAATCCTCTGGTTCCAAAGCCCAGCAAGTCAAAGGTAATATATCTAAAAAATAGTATAGTATTTTCCTTAATTCTAAATAAAAGCTCTTAAAACTAACTAGGCAATTTCACACTATCAAAATACATTTTTTTAAATCAAATTCTGAAGTGATTAATTATGAGTTCTAAAAATTGATTAGGCAATTTTAAATTATCAAAATTCAATTTTTATTAATCAAAACCCTGAAATTGGTTAATGGCCTTTCGATTAAATCTTTTTTCAAATAAAATAAATTAGCTTCTAAACAGTCAACCAACCAACTTACTATTTTTCAGAACAATCCCACCTTTGCGAGAAGGGAGAACAATGTGATGTTTGATTCCTATTCAATGGGATATGCCAGTAAGCTGTTCAGAGGCTTTAATTCCAAAAATCTTCTTCTTTTTTATTATTTTCCCCTTTTATTTTTTTTTTGCTCTATTTACTTCTAATGTAATTTTTCTCGCATTATTTTCGTGTCCATCGCTTGTATTATTATTATTTTACTTTTTTTGGATCTGTAATTAAATTTTAGGGAGTGTGTGCCGTTTCCAAATCTTTAGATTGGAGAAGGGATCCCTAGTATTTGCTTGTTATTTGATGTAATTGTTTTATTTTCGCATTTAATTCGTTTATTTGGGGATGTGTGCCTTCCCTATAACCCTTTAAGGCTAGATGAAGGACCACTATTTAATTATGCCTTTTTTTTATCGCTTTCCCCTTATAACTATCATTCATAATATTATATTTGTTAATGCATCATTTTTGACATGCTATACCTGTTCATGCATCAAGAAAAGTATGTCATGCATACAAAAAAACCCATTTTTTAAAACCAAATCCATAAAAACATTTTAAGCCAAAATTATTTTGAAAATGGACAAATATTTTTTCTAAAATATTTTTTCAATCATGAGTCCCAGAATCCACCATTGGTTTAAGGCTCATATTTTCCATAAAATTGGATATAATATTAGATTTTCTAAAATGGAGTTAAAACGGTTTCTTAATCACCCTAAAAATTAACTTTTTTCTAAATATTAAGTGATGACTCAAACTTTCACATTTGCACTGAGTGGACTCATGACCTGCCGAAACTCCAACGTCTTGTGCAATCTGACCCCACGCGGTTGGTTTCCTCGAGGCTAGAAACTCGAGGAGCGCTGGCTGCCCGCGAGCTCGGACGGGGCCTCACACCAGTTCATATAAAAACCCTGAAAATAGATAAATTGGAAGAAAATCCTATATAAGAAGGTTTGTTGGATATCCTAAAGGTTTTGTTTAGGATATTGTTTCTATCTTCCTACTGAGCAAATAATAGTTGTTAGCCGAGATGTCATTTTTTTTAGAAAGAGTTTCTTCAAGAAGATGTCAAGAGGTCCAACAAGATTATCATATTGACATTGATCAACTTAGTGAGGAAGTACCAATAGATAATGCATCCACAAAAATTCCTCAAAAGTCTAGTAAGATATCTCATCCTCTGAAGAGACATGAACGTGTTCATGAAAATGAACTTGAGTTGTTTATTTATGAGGGAGTTGTTTAAGTAGTTAACCCTACTACTTATGAAGAATTCATATCAGATATAGATTCTTTGAAATGGTTAGAAGCTATGAAATCTAAAATGGTTTCCATCTATGTCAACCAAGTTTGAGAACTTGTTGATCCTCCCGAAGGTATTGTACCAATATGGAATAAATGGATCTTCAAGTGAAAGATTAGCGTAGACGAAAACGTGAAAACCTATAAAGCTAAGCTTGAAGTGAAAGGTTTTAGCCAAATGGAAGTAATAAACTACAATGAGACTTTTTCTCTCGTAGCCATGCTTAAATCAATTCGGGTTTTGTTAGCTATCCCAGCACACTATGATTATGAGATTTGGAAAATGGATGTTAAAACTGATTTCCTTAATGATTACATTGAGGAAAACATTTTCATGGAACAACTTATGCTATGTTTGGTTCGTCGTAATTTAATTTAAATGTAATAAACAATGTAACATAATGAAGGATGTAATGTAATGCAATGTATTCATTATTTCATTATCATGTTTAGTTATGCAAATGACAAACAAATGTAATGTAATTATCATTACTTTCTCATGTTTGGTTATACAAATATATTGATGTAATGCAATGTAATGAAATTAATTTTTTTTAATGAAGTAATGAAATTTAAATTTATTTTTATTTATTAATTTTAAAATAATGATAAATGCATTAGTATTAATAAATAATAAAATTAAAATTTAGGTAATTTTTTAAAATAAAATCAAAATTCACTATTGAAAAATAAATTTTAATTATTAAGTATATATTTTATGATTTTTCAGATAAAATTATTTTTTAAAAAATTTTTAAAAAATAAATAATCAGATGGCCAATTCAAATTTCGACAATTTAAATAACAAGCCAAGACCTTTTCATGCTGAAAGCAACAACCCCATCACAATCATTACTATGTTCATCATTATTTCTCTCTCATTATTACCAAATTCTCATATGATGTTTTCTGCCAAAGTTAAGAGAGTAGAAACTATACTAAATTGAAAATGACTGCTAGTGATAGACAATACAACATGTCAACAACACAACTCCATTTTATATTCCAAATTCTTCATATACTAAATGGAAATTTAATATAGGACAAGTTAAAATTTTTGAGCATGCTAATTTTGTCACTAGAAACAATTTGCATCTAATTTTGTCAAGGAAAATCAACTCTGAAGAATTTGTATGCTTATAATATCTAAAAATACTAAAGTTCACATCAAACCCAAAAAAAAATGTTATTCAGCTAATTAACAATAGCTCAATTGAACTGTATAACTTTTTATATTCAGCTAGGAGCATATAAAAAATGTTGGAAATTTAAAACAAAAAAAAAAAAAAACAAAAATGATATTTCACCTTAAGAGGACAAACAAATTTCAATTTGATAATAATATCAAATGTTGCTGCCAGACTGTATAATGGGTGCAAGAGATTTACGCGAGTGTTGAATAATATTTCTAGCCAAAACTTCCCAACTTTTATAAGTAAGACTGGTTTTGGCCCATCATTTGTTAGTTTATATGGCATGCTCAAATTTAAGTGCTACAAAAAATTAGGCCATCAAACTCAGGAATAATCCATCAAGATTTCTCCTCCAGAAGTCCATATACCATGAATAAAGCACCTTTGTCTTGTAATAATTAAGCATGCTTATTGATTCCCCATTATATATGATGGAGCTAGCTAGCACTACTCTTAGAAGAAATAGGATTATAATTAAGAAATAAGTTTTGGACATTTTCTTTCACAGATCATCATTAAAACGAATTTAATTAAATATGATTGCAAAAGAACTATTCAAAGACTTGAATTAAGTGAATAATTGACTATTGTTAAAGAATATTCAGGAATACAAAGTAGCCATTGTGGTCTGTTCAAGGTGAAGGAGCCATTTGAATGTGCATAGAAATCAGCACATTCCTCTACTGATCTCTAAAAATGAAGACCTAGAATGTAATTATTTCTAACATTAAGCACTCCTTTTCAATTAAAATCCTACACAATGGCCTAATAGCTCCAAAATAATTATCACTACTCCATCCAACAAAGTCCTAGCAAAATTCAATTGCTCCACCTTCTCTAAACAAAACAAAGATAACAGCAACGGACCGATTAACTTATTATTCCCAGCATCAAACACTACAACATTATTCCTAGCATCAAACACTGCAACCTCTTTCAATTTCATTATATCTGGGTAGCAATTTTGTGATAGGAAAATGATAATAGTGTGTCCTTATTCTTGAGAATTCAGCATGACTATCTATAAAGAAGAACGAATTAAAGAGCTAAGCTCCATAGGATGCCTGCTCAACTAACCAGTGAAGTCTTAAACTCAAAAAGGCTATAGACATTGGTGTAGATCCTAAATGAATGGTGTAGATCCAGTGAAGTTAGGCAACAACTCCATACTGATGGGTAGTCATGAAAATGCTATCAAGCTTGATTTATTTGAGATAAATTTCCTATGGCTTTTTCACCCATGCAATCAGGAATCCTAATATATATACATATACTAGGCTTATGGCATGAAATGGCCAGTGGCTCAAGGATAGTTAATCACTCACTTATCGACCATTAAAATCATGCTCAAATGTTCTTTTTTTTTTCTCTTACAATTTCATAGATACTACAAGAAGAGGTTGAGACAAAATTGAAGGAAGCAACTCAAACAATTCTGGGCCTATGAAATTCACTCATTCTTTATTTATGTTTTAGGGGAAGTCTTTCTTAGCTATGTGAATTTGCAGCTTGATGCTCGACTAAGGAACCTTGAAGGGAGAGAACTAAGTCATTCTGTTGGATCTGCCAAAGGCAAACCAAAGATAGAAGCTTATGACAAGGACAGAAAGAAGGGAGCTGGTGAATTAATAACTCCTGCCAAGGTTCCATCTCTAGTCTCATGTATGGTTATTCTAGTTTTCTCACATTTTACAAGTAATTATTCGCTCCTTTTCACTTTAAGCAGACTTGCAATCCTTCTTCGGATGTGGTTATGAGACAAATACCAAATGCAATTGCTAGAAAAAAGGAAGAAATTGTTCTAGAAAATAAAGTAACCGAGACAAAACCTTTGGTAGCTGAAGACAAGGCTCTAGTTACTAGTAAGTAGAAGAAAGAGAAGAATAAGAAAAAGAATAAACTAATGAAAATGAAACAATAGCTTTGCTAAGTGATGGAAATGCCATGACTGAACATGAGGGCGAGGGGGAAGCTAAGGAAGAAAAGAAGAAAAAGAAGAAGCATAAAGCGGAAAGCAATGACTTGCAAAATGACACTGAGAATGTGCATGCAGGAGAAAAGAATAAAAAGAAATGAAAACATGTCGAACAAGATGAAGAAGAAATTGAAATGACAAGCAAGAAGAAGGATAAAAAGAAGAAAAGAAAAAGGGAGGATGGAGAAAATCTAAAAAGCCGAGGTTAAAAGTCAGTGCAATTTTGGAGAAAAGAAGTTAGGCGGTAACTCCTTACTGCAGTGCTTTATAAGTTTGATTGATGAGTGAAAATGCCTATATTGGAACACATATTGAATAAATGAAAAAACAGTGAAGCAAGTTTATATTGAAATAGATCATCATTGTGCCAACTACCATACACAAGCATGACTACTCAACTGACAACATTAACTAAAGCTCTAATCTTTCTATATTTAGTCTTTCAACTTAGAGGATGATACCAAAACTTAAGGAGACTGTCCCTGTTAAGCATATAAAACTATAACTAACACAATGAATATAAAAAATCCCTCCCTTCTAACAATAATGACTACCACCAATATCTTCCTCAATTTAGCTAGGAATCATTAGAATAATTCCCAAATATATCAATCCATTAAAATTACCTATCTACCCATTTGAACCCCCACCACCAATTACTATTTATGCTTATTCTTAATGGTAATCCCAAGCTTCCCTGTTACAATGACTGTTGTTGCATTATCAATAAACATGCCATGCTCAACAACTCCAGATAGCCTCAAAATTGCATCACTTGCAGCCACAATATAATTCCCATTATCAGTAACACATGGATCCCCACCATTTTCTTTCCCATTAAAACCATTTGTCCTCAATTTTGCTACACAACCTATATAACTAAATAACTTTTACAGTCTCTTGGCTGTGAATTTCCAATAAAAAGGCACAATCTCAACATGCATAGCTAACCCACCGCCCCCAATATATTTTACCAATTTAGACTCATCAACAATCACAATAAACTTTTTAAAAAAATCAAATAGTTATCAATTTTAATTGGAAAAAAAATTGGAAAAAATGAATGAATTGCTTGAAGAATACAAACTTGAGTCCTCAACTGAACTTTAATTTTTCCCTAATTTGTTATGTGGTTTGCCAAATCCAGCAAAATCCTTAACGAACCAGTGAAGATCTCCTCTATTGCAACAATGGCGATGGAGAGAAAGAGAGCCTCTATTTTGGGCTGCAATAATGGTGGAGAGACAGAGTCTCTATTTCGAGCTGTAATAATGGTGGAGACAGAGAGTATATATTTCAAGCTGCAATAATGGCGGGGAAAGAGATGGAGGAGATTAGGAAATAATGATGGAGAAGATGGACAAGTTGAAGAAGAGTACTCGCATTTTCAATTTGTGAGCTAGGTTTTAAAAAAGAGATGCAGCAATGAAGTGATCTAATGGAATCGGAAACCATTGTTTTGAGACTGTATTGGGAAAAACGAGTTGGAAAGTAATGTTGATTACACACCTATTTCTCATTATAAACTATAAAAAAATAATTTTAAGTTACCAAACACATTAATGATAGTGTAATGTAATTCCCATTCCATTATATAGGTCATTACACCCAACCAAACAAAGCCTTAGAGGTTTTTAATCTCAAGATCGTTCTAAAGTGTACAAGTTTAAGAGATCCATTTATGGTCTTAAGCAAGATTTGAGAAGTTAGAATCATCATTGTGATGAGACAATCAAAGAGTTTGATTTCATCAGAAAAGAAGATGAAACTTGTGTATACAAAAAGGTTAGTAGTAGTGTCATCATTTCCCTTGTACTTTATGTGGATGATATATTATTGATTGGAAATGACATTAGCATGCTCTCTAATATGAAAATATGGTTATCTTAGAAGTTCTCCATGAAAGATTTTGGAGAAGCAACCTAACTTCTCGATATTCACATCTATAGAGATAGATCAAAGAGAATGATAGGGCTTTCTCAAAGAAAGTGCTTGGAACGCATGTTGAAATAGTACAACATGTAAGATTCCATGAAGGGATTATTTGCCTATTAGGCATGCTATCCACCTTTCTAAGGCTATGTCCCCTTAAACACCTAAAGAAAGGGAAAATATAGAAAAGGTTCCATATGCTTTAGCTATTGGAAGCCTTATGTATGCTATGCTATACACGAGACTGGATATCACATATGATGTTACTGTGACTAGCAGATTTCAATCCAATTCAGGATTATATCATTGGGCTGCTATCAAAGATATCCATAAGTACTTGAGAAGCACTAAGGATTTATTTTTTATATAAAGAAGAGGCGATATGAGGATTGACAGATTCATAGATTCTAATTTTTAATCAGATGTGGATGATAGAAAGTCTATCTCCAGATTTGTTTCAACCTGTAATAGTGGAGCAATTAGCTAGGAAAGTATATATGTTCCACATTTGTTATAAATTATATATGTTCCAAAAGTATTTTATATGAGAATCTATTCTTAAAGGGTTTAAAAATATAAGTGACAGATTATCTTTGTCTTTATAGTACATAATGTGTTCATAGTCATAGAATTATTGATTAGGACATCATTTATTTAGAAGACTATCATAGTTGTTGTCATCCATTATAAGTATGTTATACTTATGGTAATGGAGGTAGTAAGTCTCACGCTACAGACATGTGATATCATGACAACATGTGGACTCTCATTTGATGAGTAAGTTGAAAAGTGACGTTAGATGATGAATACATGGGTTTTACCACAATTAATATTCAATCGTTTAGGTCATAATTGTGAAAATGGTCTTTTGACTTGAGGTGACTTGTTATCTAATATATTTGTGGTTATAATTTATTACTGCTTACATACTTCTGCTAATCACGCAAAGGTATATGGCATATGGTGGTTTTACTCAGTGATATATTGAGGTAAATGTTCTATGATATAGAATTCATTAACTTGGGAAAATAAGAAAAGAATCTTATGACTGCTAGTTCTCCTTGATATGAAATCCTTGGCTAAGGTAGATGAGATTCATAAGAAATTTTGTATGAGATACAAAATATTGAGGACTAAATTGAAATTGGATTTAGACTAAGAAGGAATAAATAATTAATTATGAGATAATTAATTATTTATTATGTGTAGAGATTCTTCACTAACTAAATACAAGACAACTCACACTCCACTAGCTAGATGTCTTGACAAGTATTTCATACAAAGCACTTGCTTATGACATGTGTTCAAGTTAGTGGATACGAGAGATGAGTCATCCAAGTTAGTGGGATATCTCTACAACACCATGATATAAAAGGCAAAACGTTTATATATTACATGATTAGACTTAAGAAATCATTTTCTAATTTTGGGACCAGAAATAAAAAAAAAAGAAATTTGAAGTATTCAAACATTCTTCTCTTCTTCTAAACTCATAGAATTAGGAAATGACCTAGTACAAGACTTTGAAGTCCAAGTCAAAATAACTCTTAAAATTTTTGCCTAAACTTGGAAGAAGGACTTGAACCTAGATAAGGGCAAACTAGAGGGCAAGGATCAGGTGCATTATCAAGTTGAAGGGGATTCCTTGCTTGCTCAATCTTGATGTGAGATAAGCTAGAGGCTTCATATTTGAGGAGCTAAATGAAGGAGGGAAGAAAACGTAGTTGATACTAAATTTTCTCTTTTTAGTTTTAATGTTTTTTTGCCCAAAATTGGTAAAAATGGTCCTAATTTTGTTCATTTAATTCAGTCAAAGAGTTTGATTCAATTACATGAACTTTTTGTTAAAAGTATTTTAACAAAACTTATAAAATGAAAGATTTTTTAAAGCTTAAATGCGTAGTTAAATCGTTTTCATTTTTTCGCTTCCGCTGCGCAACTTGTTTTTCCCTTCACATTTGGCTCTAAATCGTATGAATTTGGTTTCATGTATGCATGAACATTTATCAGATTACATATGAACAATTATTAAATTTAACAATGATGCATGACAGGAATATGTCAAAATGATTCTGATAGAAATAAAGGAAAGTAGTAAATAAAAGAGAATAAGAAAACATGGGTCTCTCCTCTAGCCAAATTGGTACTGGGAAGAGAACACATCCTAATACAAAATAATAAAATAATTAAAATAAATTGAGATTAAATATAAATAAAAAGGAAAATAGAGAGAGGATTCCTCCTCTAGCTATGAGGTATAGGAAGGGCACACATCCTTCTTTGATAAACATTCATATAAAGAAAATAATAATAATAAAAAAAGACAAATCCACTCCACTAACAATAGGTGTGTTAAGAAACGAATCAGGTGAATCCTCCATTAACAATTGTATGCTAAAAAGAAATCACACCATTTGCCATTGGAATGAATAATAGACAAATAACAAAATAGATATAGATTTAAAATAAAAATAAACGAATAGAAATAACAAAGCATACAGAAATAAATAACAATAAAACACGAAAGGGAAAAATAAATAAATAAAAAGGTTTGGAGTTGGAGCCCTTATGGACTGGGCAAGCCGGCGTATCCAATGGAATGGGAGTCAAACCCCACACCATTCTCCCTTCTCGCGAAGGGTTATGTAACACCATATTCTAAATGCTATATAAATAAAAATCCAAGTTACAAAAAGATAGGAACATTCCAAGTTTTCTCTTTATATATAATCAACATATCTTATTAAGTAGACCATTCATAACAAGTTTTATCCCTGCAGTATATTGTCACACTCCTACTTTCATCTTTAACAAGAATTACAATACACACAAACAATATATACATATGTAAAATGTTTTCCCTAAACTAAGTGTTTATGTATGATACAAGGAGAGAGAGGAAGTGAGACTCGGCCAGTGACCTTTGGTTCATGCTTTATCTATATTGATTTAAGCTTCAAAATAGATAATCACTAGCTTCAATATTTGGAAAAATAATTGTAATTTGATGAGTTGCAACCCAGTGAATATAAATATTAATTAAATTCTAATGCCATTTATAAATAATAACCATACCAATCACCAAAAAGTATAATAATCATATGATAAATATGCTTGTGCCTTAGTTCATTTGATTTTGTTGTGAGCTTTCAAGATAAATAATGCTTCTAGGATCCAAGTGAAATAAGTGACATTTGATAGTACTGGTCACTTTATATCATGTGAATCAAGTGATATCCTTTGATCATTTGCATTTCCCATATGATTTGCAATTACTTGTCAAACTGGTCACAATATCCTTTTAATTTCAAATGCAAGTGTTCAAGTGCAAAGTGCTTGGCAAATGAATAATAAGTTCTCACCATTTACTAGTAATCAATTTTATTCACATCAAACACCCATTGGTAAGCTATCCATAGTACTATGAATAGTCACTAAGTAGTTCACATCAAAATATATATATGAAATAGGTTGATATTGAAGCCACAATTCAACATTCATAAGTTAAATCTACTTAAGATACACAATTGCACAATAAGATTCAATTAGTGCTTTACTCACCCCGTAGGAGCTAAATGATTTAGGTACGATTTGTACCCTCCTCTGGGCCTTTCCTAAAACTTTAGGCCCAAAAATATGACATATATTTGATCAACTTATGCCTTAGATCAATGCTTATGCTTAATATACATATAGGTCTATGTTTAATGCAAGTGAATTTTACATTGTGCATTTTTCCATATATGGCTGCCTAACCTTTCAATAGTTTGGAATGAATAACTTTTGCTACATATGCTTAAATGACCTATTTTTTTTTATAGAAACTAGACATAAAGGGCTACCTTATATACAAAAACCAGCTCAAAATATACATTTTACAACAAATGGTAAAGTTTCAAAGTCAGACATCTTCTGACCTTTTCCCTGCACATAAATAGTTTGGGCAGTTCATGTTTAGGTTTGATTTTCTGAAGCTAAACAAGTCCAATTGCAATGATATTTTATAAGAGCTTAGAAAACACATAAAGGAACAATTTTAATTTAGAGGATTTAGTTCCTGCTCTACTCTACCCTTTCAACAAGCCATGGGTACTAAACTGAATTTTAGTACTGCTTTCCATCCTTAGATAGATGGTCAATTAGAGAGAACAAATCAAACATGTAAAGACATGCTTCGAGCTTATTTTTTTGAGTTCAAAGGTTCCTAAGATGAATATATTGAATTCAAGGAATTTTCTTATAATAATCAGTATCATAGTAGTATCCATATGGAACCAGATAAAGCACTATATGGAAGGAAATGCCACAGTCCTATTTACTGGGATGAAGAAGGAACACATGTACTAGAAGGGATGAAAATAGTTCAAGACACTGTGGAAAAGGTAAAATTAATCAGAGGTAGGGTAAAAGTAGCACATAATAGGAAAAAGAGTTATGTAGATCAACATATGAGGGAAATGGAATATGAAGTTGGTGATAAAGTTTTCCTTTGAGTCTCACCTTGGAAGAGAATTCTTCGATTTGGTGAAAAGGGCAAACTGTGTCCTCATAATATAGGGCTATATGAAATTCTTGAAAAGATTGGTCCACTTATTTATAGGTTGGCATTACTACCTGAAATGGCTCAAAGTGTTGTGGAGAAATCATTTACAAGTGGAAGCAACATGGGAAAATAAAGAAAATATGAGAAAATAATATCCTCACTTATTTTCAGGTATTGAATTTTGAGAACAAAATTCTTAATAAGAGGCGGAGAAATGTAACATCCACACTCTCATGAATTTTCATTTATACATAAGCATATTCATATTATCATACATTTTAGATATCATACATTCAAAAGTATTGCATAAAAATCACATATGCATTTTATTAGTATAAAGAAAATGATCACATAGGTAATCGTATAATAAATTTTTAAGTAATGCATATATGTATGGTTTTATGTGAATTATAGTAGACTTATTAATCATTTAAGGACTTATATAAAATGAAAAATCAAAGTTAGGATTTAGTAAATAAAAGTTAGAACATGGAGGAGTAAAAGGAAAATTAGATTTTAGCCAACAGAAATGTGCCACCTTGACTAATCGAATTAGAACACACCAAAGGACACTTGTAAGGTAGAAATGTAACCTATATAAATTTAATTAACTCTCATTTTAGGTGATTAATTCATCCATCTTTGTTAGAATAGTTAGAAGAACAAGAAAAGATAAGGAAGTAGAAGAAAGAAAGAAAAGAGAATTTTCGGGGTTCTCATATTCACTTTCATTATCAATATCAAAGATGAGGCTTAAACTTTATATTTCTTACGTGAATTAAACATATATCGATCCTCCCTTAGTAAAATTTTTTTGAAAGTTATGGTATGGTTATTGGATAAGTCTAAGTGCATGAGAATTGATTAAATTATGAACACAAATATGTGTTCTTAAATTCTTTGTTGTAATAGAATTAGTGCCTTGATTTTGAGGACTTTATGTCAGGAAATGGAAAAATCCTAAAACATAAAAGTTTTTTTTTATTTATTAACTAAAATCATATAAAAGGGTTTTGCAAAATTTTTCTTATGTGATGAGTTATAATTTAAAAATTAGGATTGGTTCTATTTGAGAGTTATACCAGAACCCTATTTTGAGTACTTAATATAACCATCTTAAAGGAATAATTAAAAGAAGTTATCCAAACAAAAATTATTCCTTTATGTGTTTTCTAAGCTCTTTTAAAATATTGGTGCCATTATATGTGCATAGCTTTTAGAAAATCAAACTTGAACATGAACTGACCAAACTGTCTATGTGTAGGGAATAGGTCAGAACACGTCTAACTTTGAAACTTTACCATTTGTAGCACAATAGCTATTTTGAGAAGATTTTTGTATATATTGTAGCCATTTATGCTTAGTTTCTATAAAAAAAATGATCAGATCATTTGGACATATGTAGGAAAAGTTATTCACTCTTAAGTACTGAAGGGTTAGGCTGCCACTTATAGAAATATACAAAGTAAAACTCACTTGCATTAAACATAGACCTAAATTCTTATTAAGCATAAGCATTGATCTAAGGCACAATGTTGATCAAATTTATGTCATATTTTCTGGCCTAAAAGTATTGGAAAAGGTCCAAAGGAAGGTACAAATAGTACCTAAATCATTTAGCTCCTACGAGGTAAGTATAAGAATTAATTGAATCTTATTGTGCAATTATGTATCTTAAGTGGATTTAACTTCTGAATATTGAATTATGGCTTTAATATCAACCTATTTAATGTATATATTAATGTGAACTACTTGGTGAATATTCATGTTACTATGGATAGCTTACCAATGGGTGTTTGATAGCAATACAATTGATTGCTAGTAAATGGTGAGAACTTATTATTCATTTTCCAAGCACTCTGCACTCGAACACTTGCATTTGAGATTAAAAGGATGTTGTGACTAACTTGACAAGTAATTGAAAATCACATGGAAAATTTAAATGATCAAAGGATATCACTTGATTTGCATGATATATACTAGCTGGTACTATCAAATGTCACTTGTTTCACATGGATCCTGAGAGCATTATTTATCTAGCAACGTCATAAAAAAATCAAATGAAATAAGGCACAAGCATAAACATCACATGATTATTATACTTTATGGTGATTGGTATGGTTATTTATTATTAATGACTTTAGAATTTAATTAATGTTTATATTCATTGGGTTGTAACTCATAAGATTTCAATTATTTTTCTAGATAGTGAAGTTGGTGATTATATATTTTGAGGCTTAAATCAGTGTAGATAGTATCGACGAAAGGTCATTGGCCGAGCCTCACTCCCTCTCTTTCCTTGTATCATACATAAGAACTTAGTCAGGGGAAAACATTTTACATCTGTATATATTATTTGTGTGTGTTGTAAGTCTTGTTAAAGATGAAAGTAGCAGTGTGACAATATATCTACAGGGATAAAAACTCGTTATGAATGGTCTGCTTAATTACCTATGTTCATTATGTATAAAGAGAAAACCTAGAATGTTCATATCATTATATGACTTGGGTTTTGATTTATATAGCATTTGGAATAGGGTGTTATAGGTTAGAGGTTATTTAAAAAGGGTGTTGGTTGTTTGATTTAGAAGTTAATTGATTTTAATAAAAGCAATTAACCAAATAGGTTTTTAAATATTTTTTATTTTTAATTGAGAAAAAAATGATTTGATTAAGAAATCATAAGTCAATTTTTAGGAGTTAAAAGACAAAATAAAATTGAAAAATTACCATTCCTTTTACTTATGCTGACGAGGAGTAGAAGGGTAAGTTGGCTTCACAAAATTGGAATGTGTCTTTGTACTTCAAGTGTAAACTTCAGCAGCAATTCGGAATCAAATGATTTTAAATGGAAAATTTGACAGAGGTTCATAGTCTCAAAGTTGTTGAAAATAGAGCCAGGAAGCTCCTATCTATAGAGAAAATTGGCTTGGTTTATAAGAAAAGTCACACACATATAGGAGGGGGAGCTAGTGCTCACGTTAGACAGTTAGCACATGCACTAGACAACCAGTATGCATGCCACCAACCCAGAGAGCACAGGGCTTAGAGGCTTACACAGGGCTCAGATGCACACACACAAGCCTCTGGACATGTTTGTGGGTCCCACACAATTTTAACTTGGTTTAGATCGATTTTTCAAATGTTTTGGGTTCATTTTAAGTCTAATTTTGCCCAGTTTGAGTCTTTGTGCTCGTATTATTGGGGGCTAAATTTGATGGTGTAAAAATATGGGTTGACATTTACTAGTTCAAGTCATAATGATTTTTAATTGATGTCACATGCAAAGTGGGCCACAATCAATAAGAAAGTGGTATGTTTATTCAGTTAATAATAAGAAATTGGTATGTTTTATTTAGTATAATTACATGATTTTGATAGACATGAAGGTGTTAGTAGGTGAACTCCAAAAAATCTATGCATAAAAATCCTTAATAATTTTTTTTTGCTTACATGGGAGCTAAATCAATTAAAGATAGATAAAGGGATAAGCTTACAAGACCACATCAGCACCTTCAACCAATTAGTGTGCTACCTCAAGAATGTGGATGTGAAGTTCTTAGATAAAAAGAAGGCTCTTTTTCTATTAACATCACCCACTAAAACATATATGCTAATAGTATAAACTTTGCTTTTATATAGATCAAAGATCACCTTAGATGGGGCAATACCTGCTCACAGGGAGAATGATAGGATGACGGGAGGGTTGATAGTGAAGATGGAGGTAGTAGTAAAGTGTTAATAATAAAAAAAAACTCACGGAGTACTTGGCCAACAGAAAAAAGGGTGATGAAGGACAATGAAGAAGATCTAAGTCTTAATCAAGGCATAGATAACACATAGTTAGAAATATTTCTATTATTGTGAGAAGGAAGCTACATATTTAATTCATGTGCAAACAGTTGAGATATTTTTATAAGAAAGGGAATAAAAGATAAGAGGGATGCATCAATTAGTATAGGTGACTTCAATTTTGAAAATGGGCCACTCATAGCTATAGAGAATGACGAGGGAGGCATTAAGGTTAATGGGTAGTAGATAGTATATGCTCCTAGCATATTTGTGCATTTCGTGATAGATTCACAAGCTATGAGCCTTGAAAAAACAAGTTCATCACCTTACAAGTTGTCATTGATTATAAAATTAATGGAACAGGTAAAGTCAAAGTGAGAACATAATATGAGGTAATGAGAAGATTTGGTATTGTGAGAAATATGGAAAATTTGAGGAGGAAGCTAATTTTTTACATATGTTAGAGAAGAATGATTGTAATTTAAAAGCTAGTGATGGTGTGACAAAAGTCACTAGAAGTAACCATGAGGATAAAATAAATGAAACGAATGTGTATGTGTTAATGAGGACCATAATTATGAAGAATGGAGAAATTGATAGGCATCATGATGACAAAAAAAAAGATGGGTGAAGTGGAGATTGAGTTTCCTTTCAAAGTGCTCTTCGTTAGTTGTTCACGGGATGAAGAAAGAATGATTAAGAGTTCTTGATGCAAGGTGGAGGGTGTTGAAATTATTAATTGCAAGATTTTGAGTCAAAATGAAGATTGTTGCGATTATAACTCAACATCCTAATATGATTTAGAAAAATATTTTTTCCATTTTATGCATGAGAATTATTCCTTAATTAAGTAAGGATATATTTTCATTATAAGTTAGAATTCTTATTTCAATGTTTTTCCTATTTGGATTAGAATTTTTATACAATTGGGATTCTAATGGGTAGCACTATAAATAGGAGTATTATAGGAGAGATTCTTTGACTGTTTTTGTCTTCCATATTCTGATGATTCCAAAATTGTTAGTCTAATCTATTAGATTAATGTGTTATGTTTTTCAAGAGCACATTGTTTATGGCTTTAATGAGCATGAAAATAGCATTTGGTATATATACATGTTTATGGTACTTAGAATATATGCATAAACACTTTGATTGAACTAACAGACGATTTAAAAGCAAAGAATTTTAGTTCTGTAGAAAATGGTTGTATGTAAGCCCTCAATACAACCATATGGACTTGAGCATATGACCATATGCCAAAGTTCCATAAGCCCATATGGTAGTATAAAAAGGTTTGGAAATTTTAGGGCAACACCATACGCCCCTATGGATAGGACGACATACGACCGTATGGTCCCAATGGCTATATTCAATTCAAACTCACTTAACCCATACGCCCATATGGTAGAAGCCTATAAGACTGTATGGAGCTCATCTGATAGTTTTTTATCTGGTGGTGATGATGTAATCAAAACTTTTTGAACATTGGAAGCACCATTTTGGCTCTAATAAGGATAAGGTATATAAAGTGACATCAGATACAAAGTGATCAATCAAGAGGAATTGTTCTATTTCTATTGTAAACCTTTTCTCTTGTGATTTTAGACTTCTTTACTCATACTCTCTAGTTTTCTTAAACTCTTGATCTTTCATTATATTCCTTTAAGTTTAAGAAAACATATGTTAGGATTCTTCATTGTAAATCTTTAACCTAGCATTGTAATCAAGTTTTTTAGCTTGGAAACCTTTATAGACACTTTAAATACTTATTATTTGGAGTAGTAAGCTCTGGTTTGTATTTGGGCAAAATCTCAAAGAATTAGAAACTAGTAGGCTTTTGGTTGATGCTAGTAGAAGCTCAATAGGTTGACTGAGAAAGTGGAGAAAGGAGGAGTCTCCAAACCACTATAAAAATGAGCAATTTCTTCTCCCTCTCTTTTATTTATTACTTATTTCATATTGCTCTATATTTAGTTTGATATTGGTGCATTGAAACTTGCTTTTTTCATAAACCCAAAGTTCATTACTCTTTATATTGAGATTTTATTAGTTATAATTTGAAAATAGTTTTAAAAGTTTAAAATTGGTGTTTTTTTTTGAAAAACCTAAGAAAAGCTTCAAAACACCAATTCACACCTCCCCCCCTCTTGGTGTCCATTGTTGGGACAACAGTTGGTATTAGAGCCTTGTTTCATTTCTTGTTAAAATCTTATGATTTAAAAAGCTAACAAATAATGGTAGGTATCGGTGATTTTGTACGTACACCATTCTAAGTGGGTCATTGCTCAATAAGGCCACCTCTATTTTACAGTTCCAACTACATTCAATGGAAGGTTTGCATGAGGTTTCACATTCGATCACAATGAGACTTTTGGGACATAGTGGAGGATGGTCCTTAAGTTCCAAGGGATTCCATCATGGGAAATGTGCTTAGACTAGAAGAATATTCTAATTAAGAAAAAAAGAGACTTCAAAGGAATGATAAGGCAATTGGTCTCATTTTATATGCTTTCAATGAAATAGAGTTCAATAGCATATCAGCTTGTGAGACCACAAAAGAAATTTGGGATACTTTCAAAGCAACTCCTAAGGGAACAAGCCAAGTGAAATGCTCAAAGCTTATCATGTTATCTACAAGCTATAAGAATTTCAAGTATGTGGATAATGAAAGCATCTCTACCATGTATCTAAGATTCACTATTATAGTGAATGAACTTAAGGAACTTGGAAGAACATTCATCAATAATGTCATGGTTATTAAGGTAACTAGATGTCTTTTGGCCAAATTTGACTCAAAGGTAGATGCTATAGAAACTTCACCTAACTTTAGTGACATGCATTAGAGAATCTCATTAGCATTCTTCTAACTCATGAGATGAAGCTCAAGTTAAGAATGGAGCTTAGAGGTACTCCTAGTGTTTCAAACAAAAAGGAGAAACCACTAGTATTTAAGGTCACTCACAAAGAGAAACACTCTAAATAAGAATCAAATAATGGAAGTGATGATAAGGACATTCCCTTACTTTCCAAAAAGTTCAAGAAGTATCTATCCAAGAATAAAGGCAAGGAGAAGGAACCAAAGAAGGACAAGGACAATGAAATCATTTACTATGAATGCAAGAAGCCTGATCACATTGGACAAGATTTCTATGTCTACAAATCCAAGAAGGGTAAAGAAAAAATGAGCTCATCTAAAAGGAAAGACAAAACTTATGCCACTTGGAGTGGAAATGATGACTCTAGTGATGACGACAAATCCAATGGAGATGGCGAGGAAAATTTGTGTTTGATGGCACAAGAAGATTGCATCGAAAAAGATGATGATCTAACTTCAAAAACTTATTCCTTTGATGAACTTATGATGGATTATGTTTCTATCATAAAAGAAAACAAAGTTTTGAAAAAGGATTTGTATAAATTGAAATGTGGGCATGAAAAGGGAAAAAGCTCTAAATCTTTTGTGTTAGAAAAACAAAAACTAATAACCCAACTAAATGATTTGCAAAATTCATTTAATTGTCTTAAGGAAGAGAAAATCAAGATGGAACTAGAACTCAAAGACTCCAAAAAACTTTTAAAGAAGTTCTTTAGTGTGTGTAAGATTCTAGATGAAATATTGATGTCTCAAAGAGGTGTGTATGACAAAGTTGGCCTTCATTACAAGGTTGAGGAGGAAGAAAGAATTTGCAATACATTTTTTTTATAAAAAAAAAGGGTGTTGTGCATAAAGTGCATGTTAAGTGTAAGTATTGCAAATTCCATAGTCATTCACCTAGAACTTGTCCTATTAGGCTTAGGAGGCCATATACCATTAGGAAAGTATAGATCCCAAAGGATTCTAAAGACATTCCTAAAAGTAAATGGGTTTCAAGTGGAACTAATAAGAACGAATCCAACACAATGTTGAGGATATCATTAAATCCTAGCAAGAGAGATGGGTTATTAATAGTTGATGCTCCAACCACATTACTGGAGACAAGAAGAAGTTCCTAAAGCTTAAAGAAAAGAACGGAGGTAATGTGAGTTTCAATGACAACTGCAAAGGTAAGATTTGTGGAGTTGGCACAATAGGTAGTGATAACTTTACTACTGCTAAATTTCTTTTTGTGCACAATTTGAAGAATAATTTGCTTAGTGTTAGTAAGTTGTGTGACAAAGGTTTTAAAGGAAATATTACGAGTCGCATAGCGAAAGCAGAAAAATCACGAATTGTGAAGATTAGATTTTTGGTTTTTAAAACTTTTTAAAAAACTTGTTCTATGTTAAAACTCTTTTAACATAGATGGTTTAGCCATTTATCAAATTCTTTGATAATTGCCTAAATCCTAATTTGGACCCATAATCTTAATCAAGGATACTTTTGCCAATTATTGTGCAAAACACAATTATAACTAATGAGAGAATTAGAAGTATCAAATACCTCAAATCCCTCATTCGTTAAGCATTTCAAGTGCAAAGCCTCTATCTTGAATCACACCGGATCTTTTCCAAGGCTTGATCTCATTTCCTCTTCAAGAAACTTGAACTTGCTCTCTTTTGTTGTCCAAAATTTGGTCCTTGCTTTTTTACTTGAGGACTTAAGAATGAGGGATTGATTTTAGACTTTGAGCTCTCCACACACCCCTTTCTCAAAGGAATAGAAGAAGAGTTTATAATTGAAGAACTTTTCTTCAAAGATAAACTCTCTCTCACTATTATGATGTGGTGTTGAAACTTTCTCTCTCTAACACTTAATTCTCTCTCTAAGTCTTAGGAGAAAATAAAAGGTAGAAGATGATGAATAGTTCTAACCTTTTTTTTATCTTAGGAAAAAAGATGATAACTCATACTACTTATACTCATATCTCTCTAACTACCTATTCTTTAAATTAAGGAAAAGAATGTGAGAAAGATAGGTTGCTTATTCTAGTTGATAACTGGCTATTTGACTAGTCAATTAGTCAACTAGATTAAGCACATAGTGATATAGTGGATTATTATTTAAAGGATCATGAATTTAAGTCTGTTGAGACTTAACCATGTTGAATTTGTTTGTGTTTTTCCTTTCTCTTTCCATATTACTCCTTTTATAACTTGGTTTTCCTAAAGACAAACTACTCGCATGAGTTATGGGGTTGTGGAGACTTTGTAGAGATTTGAAAAGTTCAATTCGTTAAGTGATAATTTCTATAAAAAGATTATAAAATGAAAAGAAAAAAAATCTTAAATCATGACATATTGAAGATGATTAGGCCTTTTTTTTAAAAAAATGTAATTAAATTTCTACGATTCTTAAATTAATATTCATTCGAGATGAATCATTAGATGATGAGAAAATTAAAAGGAAAAACACTAAAAAAAATATTGGATTATATAATTTTAATTAAAAATATAATAATGTAAAATCACTTTTTTATTTTTCAAAAAAGAAGAGAAGATACAATTTTATTAATTCATACTATTAAAACATTGACAAGAAATATTAATACAAATCATAACAACCATTGAAAATCATAAAGGATAAAACATTAAAATAAAAATCCATGACTTTTAGGTTAAAGACATAAAAAGTCTTTTAATATTAAAAAATTTGATAATAGTGTAATGACTAGAATACTCATGACTCCAGTTTTATAACATACTATCAATCATAATCTAATTTCTTATCTCCATGAAATCGAATATGTACTACTTCCAAAAAAACTCATAAAGTGATATGACAATAACAAAACTAAATGCAATAACAAGATGACAAATAAAACATCGCGATAAGGCAAAGTTACGAAATATAAGCAAACAAAATCAATATACAAATCTATATAAATAACTTATTTTGTAAATACATAGATAAAAGAGAAGTTAATGGAAGATTTTCTGCCATAACTAACAAAGAATCGCACTTCTTATTTAACAAAAATGGATGGTTTGAAAAAAAAAATTTAAATAAAAGTTGAGAAAAAAAGGCTAGAATTTTTTTATTTTTATAATAACACCTATGTTCTATTTAAAGAGATGGTGATATTACAAGTTCCATACCTGTATATTAAATAAACCTAGTCTCCAATAGACTTTTTGGACAAAAGCAGCAAAGAAGAAGAGGCTTCTATTTCGACAACTCGAGCTCTAATGTTATCTCTAAGCATTTCTAAGACATTCTTCATTTCAAAAAGATTGTCAGGACTCATATCATCCAAAGATTTATTTAAACCATAATTTAAATAAATCTTATTTGTTTTCGTGGCCTTTAAAAGTAATTTTTCTTTCTTTTTCTGAATTTGGATTTGTTTCTGCAACTCAATAAGTTGGTTACTTAGTTTCTCCAATTTAACCTCTTCTTGGCCATTGTTATTTGGTTTCTTATCATTTTCTTGATTTAGAAACCTCTTAGCTAGAGAATCAACATTTGGGTAGCCAAATGAAAAAGGTTTGCCTCCAGGAGAGAAAACAACAATGGCAATCTGTGCAGCGCAGAGAGTCGCGAGCTCATTGGCTTTCTTAAAAAGGCCAGTCCTTCGCTTTGAGAAAGTCACTTGTCGAGAACTACTGTCTTTTACTATCTTCATCTCAATCTTTCTCCTACCCATAATATTAATTGATTGATTATTTCTAAATTTTGTGTAAGAAAGAGATATAGATTATCAACTTTTGATATGCTAATGGGTTCTTATATAGTTGAGATTGTATATTTTTTTTCCAACGCATAACCATAGTTGTAATTTTAATACAACTAAATGATTGCAATGAAACATAATATAATGATAAGTGCATATGCGGTTTAAGAAATAGACGCAATATAAATTTATCTATCTCCATTAAAAAAATAAAATTTTAAGAATAAATTGCCTAAATTGGCTATGTGTCCAAAAAAATAAAAATGATAAATTTGTTAATATTTCTTGAATAAGGCCGAAAATCTAATTCTAGTGCATTCTCATTTATTTAAATTGATTTATATGGTTTTGGTTCCCAAATTGGAAACAATATCCACTTAAATATTTGCGTAAAAGTTACTAGTTATGTATATGAATATATTATTATTTTATTTATTATAATTTATTTTTAAAAACACATTATAAAAATATCTTTCAATATAATAATGATATATCAATTAAAATAATTAAGAAAAATAAAAATTTTGAAATGTGTAGCATTATTTTTGCTCAAAAACTTTTTCTAAATATAGTTATTATTATTTTGTTGTTTTTCTATTAATATGGTAAGTCCTCAAATATATATCTTAATTTGAGTGAATATTGTCTGGTATTTATTTCTTGTGGACCATATTTTATTTGGAAATAAAGTACAAAATGAGGTCATTTGTATATATAAACCAAGTGAAAGTATATATAGATATTTTTCCTTTTAAGGATATAATATATTTTTTATATTTAAAAGTATAATAGGTTTTTATATTTATTATTCATAGTAAATTAATAATATTTTTAATTATTTCTTAAAAATTAATTCTATTCTTATTTAATATAATTAATAATATCTATTAGCATTATTTATCGTCAACTTTTGCAAGATGATATGATACGGCTATTGGACCCAGGGTCGTTAGGTATTAGTTTTTTGAAGGGTACAACCCTAATAAGAGTTATACATACCATTAAATATTTGGGCATAAAACTAGCATATGCCTAAAATTGAAGCATAAGGTCCCAGATCTCATTGATGAATGGAAACTACTTCTGTATACTTTAGAACACACTACCAATGCTATCTTGATTGATTTAGAAGAAAAGGACTCTAGCCACTTCATTTAACCTCTCTTTGAGAAACCTCTACAAAATCACTCTTTCAACAAGGGTGGCTAACCCTCTTTGAGGAAGTTACCACTTAATTACCTTTCTTGTGTAATTGACTCGACTAATATGACAACTAAAATCAATGTAATCACTAGGAGTGAAATAATAATGACCTTCTTGCACCACCTGCAAGCCAACTAGTGGCTCAGTCTAATGGTACCTCTAAACCTCGAATAAGATCCCTTGCTAACGTAACTAAAAAAGACTCAGACAAACATCTATATTTGGGTCTTACTTGTGTTCTTGCATCATCATTTCAAGGCTCTTTTGCTAGGTTTTGAGTAAATGTCAAACACTAGTTGACATCTCTCTTAATAATTTTTTTACATCCTTGATGAGTTCTTCCAAAGGAACTGCCATTTCATTTTTTGACAATGAGATTCCATCAGGGGATCCACAAAATAATTCTCTATAAATTACTATCATTGCAAAGGAAAAGACCAACCCTATGGCATTATTTAACAGTGGTTTTGCTCTCAATGTTTGCCCACTGAAGGTGGCTAGTTTGTTGAGCTTAAGACATTTTAATCTTAATCCCTCCGACGATATAGTAAAGGTATATGACAACTCTAATAGAGAAGTTTTAGGCGTGTCAAAATTTATTGTCACATAGCCCTTACTACTTTTTACATGTCCTTTTAAGTCATCAGCACACCAACTTGCTTCAATTTGTTTCTAGGTAGGCCATGGGTAGATCAAGACAAGGTTGTTCCATCTTCTTTGTACCAATGGGTTAAATTCCAATTTCAAAGGGATAATAACCATCAGATGTGATCTTCCTAGAAAATTTAAAGTCTTAGAGTCTTTTCCCATCTTAGAAATTCAAATTTTACTAAAAATATATCCTTTATCTAGTTTCTTATTCATTAAAGAGGTGAGGAAGAAACATAGATTTCTACCATATGGAAATCCTATTATCTCAAGAATTCTATAGAAAATAGACTATTTTTCTCAGCATGGTTTAGGAAAAAATCAACAAAGTATCAAATTTTTAAAACTATCCAATTGTATATCTACATGAGTCTACTTAAAAAGATCTTTAAGAGGCTAATGATAGAACTCTAGCATTTCAAAGAGGTGAAACTTATGACTATGAAACAAGGCCCCACCTTAGAACATTCAATAAGTACATTGTCTAAAAAGGAGAAATAGTTACTCATTGTACTTTCTTTCAGCATTGGGTATAAGCTGTGACTAAGGTAACTATTATTGGCTTCGAGATACTTTTTGATGTGCAATTACTGCCAATCAATTT
>CAOJBK010153388.1:0-15547 GCA_948294925.1 Codiaeum variegatum
AAGTTATTGGTCAAGACTTTTTGTCTTAAATCATATACTTTTCGCTTTGGACATCTCTTAAAGTGATCATGTAAGTTCTTTGTTCCATTTTTTAGATCTGCTCCTAGTAATTTATTATAATAATTGCATTGGGCCTTGTATACACCATTGATTTTTTTTCCAGTGTAATGTTGCCATACAACACTTTTTAATCTATCATTTCTTTTAATGAGAAACTCTTCTTCATCTTCTTCTAAGCTCATTGATGTGTTTGGATCCAAACTTTCATCATTGGTTGAAGCATTAGAACTCTTTGGTGATGAAGTTGGAGTTGGTAATGAATTTTCTTGTTAAGACATTGCTATAATTAAGAAAAAATTCAACTAAGTTAATGCTATGTGTTTGTAATATGATTATGTTATTTACATATTAAGTAAAAAAATAATTAAAAAAAAAAGACAATAAATTTAATAAGCAAGAAAGGGCAAAAAAAGGAAAGCAAGAAAAAATTCATTGTCTTATTATAAACAATTAGTCAATTAAAAGAATTCTTTCCACAATTCATTTGCTTACTCATTCACACGTAAATTGCAAAGAAGTTCGTGGGCTAGCAAGTGCAGAGAAGTTTTTTGAATATCTCTTTTATGGAATGGTAGGCTGGAAAACCTACACTGCTCTTCTTCATACTTATGCCAACATAAGATCTGGAGGCATCAAGGAGTTGAAGAAAAACACTAAACCTGATGTTGTTACTTATAATATGTGGCTGATAGCATGTGCCTTGCAGAATGATGTAGAAACTGTAGAAAAAGTTCTTCTAGAGCTCAAAAAGGCAAAAGTAGATCCAGATTAGATAACATACAGCACATTGACAAACTTGTATGTGAAAAATGAACTCCTTGAAAATGCAGCAACTACTTTAAAAGAGTTAAAGAATGCATGGGGTTCGTGCTTGTTACAAGACTTCGAGCTTCTTACTTGGGGTCATTTGAAAAAGAAGCAGACTAAAAAAGTTCTAGATTATTTTAAGATAACAATTGGTAGTGTTTAGAAATGGAATGGTGACAAAAGGTTGGTTAGAGAAATATTGAAGAATCTCGATGAGGAAGGCAATACTGAAGGAGCAGAGGAATTTCTGGCTACGCTTCTAAATGTTAGCCATGTAAGTATAGAGATATATAATTCTCTTCTGAGAACTTATGCAAAAGCTAGTAAAATGCCCCTGATAGTAGCAGAGTGCATGGAGAAAGATAATATTCAATTAGATGAAGAAACACATATGCTAATATGAACTACTAGCAATATGTGTGTGTGTGAAGTTTCAAATTCCGTGTCTTGATGAAACAGAAAATTTTTAGTGTGTTTGCTAAATGGAATATTAGGAAGTCACGTTCTAATAATATCTTTATTTAGTTTGATATTATATAATTTTTGCTTTCAACTTTCTTATACAAAGTTGCAAACGGCCCCAACTATTTTCATTAAAATTATGTAATTTTTGCTTTCATTTTTTCTTATATATTTTTTTTATTAGCGACATTGTATGAAGTTAATTTTTTTTGCCAAACAAGACAAAGTTACTAACATATATGATATATTAAACAAAATTTTTTTTCTAGATCACTAAGTTCCTCCTCCTACCTAAAATTGTGCCATAGCCAAGACAAGAAATTTAAACAAAAGATTGTGGGTGTTATTTTAAGTTACTAAATTTAAGACCATAAAAATTAATCAATTAATAAATTAATCTCAAGAATTAAAACATATTCACATTAACACAATCTAAAATCAATAGGGATAGAAGAGATAAAGGTTTGCATACCTTCAATTAGAGGTAGAAACTAGAACTGATCTCGTGACTAATGGAGGTTAAGAGTTTGAATCAAGTCTTGGTCAGACTGATCTTGTGTGTAGGTTATGAGTTCTTGAACTTATCAAGTCTGCAAAATAAGAGTTTTTGAACTGATCAAGTATGCAGGTTAAGAGTTTAAACTGATCTTGTGTGGATATTATGAGAGTTAAATCAAGTGAAAAATGAAGGAGATGGAAAGGAAGAAAAGAGTAGCATTTTTTTTTTATTTTCAGAAGCAGAGAAGGGAGGCGAGCGAGCGATGTGAGTGCAAATAGGAAAGAGTGAAATTAGGGTTGAATATATATATTAATGAAATCAAGGCGGGTTCAGGGCAGGTTATGGGGCGGGTTAGGCAAATATCATCCCTGCCCCAACCTGCTAATTTTTATATCGGGTTAACCCGTAACCCAATCAATCGTTGACTAACCCGCTCCGTTTGGATCAGGTCAGGTCCCTACCGGTTCAAGTTAAATTGTCATCCCTTATAAAAAGTCAGGTCATGGTTTGGATAGGGATTCAAGTAGGGTTTAGTTGGGTTTAGGTATGGGTATTAGAGAATCGGTCTTGGGCTCTGACTTTTTGGGCTTGGCATGGATGGTGGGTTCTTGACTTTGGTATTCTAAAAATGGTTTTTTATTTTTGGGCTTTCGGTTGTGTATTGGATTTTTTAAAATTGGATTGAGTTTTTAATTTTCTTTTGGATTCTATAAATGGTTTTAGATTCTTAAAAAAAAAGGATAATAGGCTATGGGCTTTAAGTATTTGGGTTTCAGTAAAATAAAAATGGACTAGGTAACAGATTTGGGATTTAAATTAATTGGGTTGTGTTAATGGATTTGAATAAATTGATTTTTGGGTAATTGAGATTAAGATTTAGAAAAATCCATTTAAATAAAACCTTATTTTTCCTTCATGTTCTTTCTCAAAAATAAAAATTTCTAATTGTAATTGAAATTTAAGTTTAAATTAAAATTGAAATTAAATTATCATTCACTTTTTAGAATAAGATTAGATGAAATTACTAAAATAATCAATAATTGTTGAAAATTGATAAAATCATTAGAAATTATTGATATTAGAAAAAGTAGTAAATTTATCAAAATAAAAATAAAAATTTAATGAATTACTAGTCAAAATACAGTGTAACAAATCCCAAGAGTTCACTTTTGATTGCCAAAAGTTCAAAGAATAAATACTTGAAAAACTTCACCATTTCAACTTTAATTTTCTTGGGGTTAGATACACACACGTTGTCCACTTGGATAGAGTTTATGGAATTCCATTTATTCATAACAAAGATTGAAATATGGAAGAATTTTGTATTTCTATCACCTTCATGTGCCATCAAAAGCCAGAGAGTTACTACCAATACACCTCTTTATTTATTCCAAAGTTGAAAACAAATGAGCCTACTTTGGGTGAGTTGGTCATTGGTGGGAGGAGCAAATTCAAGGGGCATATCAATCTCATCTATTTTAAACTTCAGATTAGCAATGCATTTCCTTACATTCCTAAATACATTCTCATTCTAATCCTTTTGCTTTGTTTTTAATAAGTTGAGTTTGACATAGACCATAGAGAAGAGCTAATAGTAAAGAATTTAGTCCACCATTATTCCACTAACTTACTGAAACTGGGTTCACTAAGCTAGTAATCCAAAAAGTAAAAGGGCTTTAGACCATAATGTATAGCATCAAATTTAACAAGTAATGGGTTATGATATGACAATCCCCTATTGATACCTCATAGTTTAATTGATGGGAACTTAGTGAACCATTATAGGTTGACAAAAGCGCGGTTGATTCTGCTAGCTAATCTTGAGTTTCACCAAATGAATTTTCTCCTTGTTAAAGGTAGTTCAATCAGTTCACAAGAATTAACAAAATTCTAAAATGAGATCATACTTGATAATGACACATTCCAAAGCTTTTATCAGAGGGTGAAGGACTTTATTAAAGTCACCTAGCATGACATAAGCGCAATTAATTGATCCCTTCAATGTGATAATGTCTTTCCAAAGAATTTCCCTATTAGCTTCCAAAGAAGGGCCATATATAATAAGTATTGGGCACTCAAATAGAGCCTTAGTCTAGAAACCATTCAAGAGGATCCAATCAGAACCCTTTGAAGAATAGCAATAAGAGAAACTCAATTTAATCCAAGAAACCCAAATACCACCAATAGAGTTACTAGCCTCAACTTAGATATTCTCTACATCCCAATTTCCCCATACACTCCTGATGAGAGAAAAATCCATGTAATTCATTTTTATTTCTATGATTATAACAAAATCCAGGCATTTTCCACACACCCTCTTTTTAATTGCCAATTTCTTAGCATTTAGGCATTTGGTATTCCAAAAAAGGAGGTTCATATGAAAGAATTGATATAGATATTTCTCAAATTCATTCTGATAATTTTGGCTAAATTAGAACATATGGGGTCCTTATTATTGCTTTTGAAGATGCCATGTTGTTTACCCAACCTGAAAAATAAGGCAACTTTTTTGGCTAGGAGATGACCTTTAAGGTAATAGAATTCATAAGAGAAGAAACTTAGTTAGATGTTAGGATGATCTTATTCATATTGCTAATTCCATAATAAAAAATGGAGATCCTGAATGAGAGATGGGTTAGGTAAGGGTAAGGGGTGTTTAATGTGTTTGGTTAAATGCCTCTTGGTGCAAAGATGATGTATGCCCTTTTTTCTTCTATGCTTGGTCTTAGGATTGGAGTTAAAGTTAGTGGGTGAAGTAGGTGAGTCAACAATTGGCCAAAAGGATCTCATACTAAGGTAGGAGGTAGAATGGGCTAGGTAATGGAGGGATGGACAGTGTGAGGAGGCAAAAAATTAGGGTAGGGAGAGGTGGGATAAGAAATAGTTGGGAATAATATTCTTTGAATAGGATTTAAAGTTTGGTAGACCGGTTGAGACATTGTGTACTATAAGCAGAAGGGGAAGATCCAAGAGTATTTGGGGCAAAGAAGGTCCATTTGATTATTGATTAAGGATTGAGTATAGCAGTCATAATTATGGAATTAATTGGACATGATTTGCATGACTAAAGTTTGAATTCTTAGTTACAAATTTTAGCATGCTTTGATTCTTTAGTTACTTGAGTTAAGCTTATTTAATATCTTAGGTTCTTGACTATTTTTTTTAAAAAAAATTGAAAATAATAATCAATTGCATAAGGAGTTTTGAAAAATTTTCCATATTCTGCTAATTAAGATTATTTAACCAAAAGAGTTAGAACTATGAATAGTGCTAGTAGTAATTTGGATTCATTATTATAATTGAGTAATCGAGGGTCCGCATCATAAATATTTATCTTCACATTAAAAGGCTAGTATAACAATTCAAATAAGTCGAGCTCCTTAATTATGAAAAAAAAATGCAATAAAAGTGCAATTGGATGATAGAAGGAAAATTTCAAGATATTCTTCAGTATCTAAGAGAAAATATCTTTGTTTGACTTTTGTTTCTTTATAATTGAGTGCTCAATTTTATAACTCTGGAATTTAGATTTCAAGATTGTGAGTTTTGCCATTGAGATTTTTAAACTTGATTATCATGCTTGAGAATTAGTTTCTAATTGAGAATTTTAAGCCTGGTTGATTTTAGTATTGTCATAACTTTGTTTTTCTTTTGGCTAGAGAGAGGGATTTTTTTTTCTTTCTATTATTGTAGTTTGTTTTGCTTGAGAATAAACAAAAACTCAAGTGTAGGGGGGGATTTAATAAACACCTAAATGCCTATATTTTACCTCTGGATTTAATATATTTTATCTTTTAAATTGAGTTTACTTTGTTTGTTCTAATGTGGATTTTAGTTTTTTTTTCTTTAGGAATTTTTTATTTTTAAAAATTTCATGGAGTGATATGACATGAAAGATATTATTTGGTGCGATTAAATGGACAAAGTTTATTTCAAGAGCAATACTCAATTTTGGTACTCTCACACGATCAGTCACATGGATGTGTGAGAGGCCATGCAGTCTGCCTAGGTTACATTTTAATTGTTTTTAGGGCAGATTGAGGTATTCAGGTTTTATCACTTTAAAGTCAACTTTTCTATAGAGAACAAAGGTTATTGCAGTTGGAAATCAGGCAGAGATTTAGAGATTTTAAGATCATATCTAAAGAATGAAGATTAAAGTGAAGAATCCTAAATCATTCGTTATGGATTGTTTGGGTTCTTTCTTTTTTATTTCTTGTTATTATTTTACCTTTTTGAATATGAACTAAATATATTTTTGAATCTAGATATTGATGAACCCTAGTTGTTATTGAATGGATTTAATTGCTCTTTTATTAATTAAATCACTCAATTAAATTATTTTATCTCTATGGTGCATTGTTGATTGTTTCCAATTGATAATAACATGCTTATCGATTAGTTGTTGTTTTCATATTCATGATTTGAGAAAGCTTGATATGAATAAAATAGTTATAAGGATTGAGGGTTGCTTGGGGTGCTAAAGCTAGACCTACAAAACCCTTTAGCTTGTTTTTCCTTATTTTTAATGTTATTCCCATTTCATGATAATTTGAGAAGAGATTTTGTTATAATACTTAGGAATTAGGAATTAATTCATTTGAAATAAGTTTTCATTTAATTTAGCGGAATGATAATTCAACTTGGTTATTTGATTTAATTGAATTGATGTTCATGGATTACAATTAGTGATGGGAGAATTCCATATCTAGATAGATTCCATCATTATATATACCCTTTACAATTTACTTTTTACTTTCTTAGTTAAGTTTTTGGTTAGATTATTTATTTGATTTCAATCAATTCTTTAATCATCGACTTGCTAAACAACAATTGACATTTACTATAGTATTTATTCCTTATCCTCTGTGGAATGATACTCACTCATCACTTTATTACTTGTGTGATCTGTACACTTACGGACCATGCATCAACATCTAATAGGCATTTTAAATAGGAAAAAAAAAAGGTAAAAAAGGAAACCTTAGAGAGATAAAGATTTAAAAAAAAAGCATATAAAGGAGTCTCTATTACTAATTTTCATGCCTCTTTCTTCTCAAAGAGGCTTTTACCCTTTTTTTTCCTTCACCCAAAGCTATTATTTAAAACAAAAACAAAAAATTCTTTTAAGATTTTTACATTAGTTCTTGAAGATTTTGAATTTTTAAAGAATAAGAGTTGATTTCTACAAGACTTTGATGAGATTTGAAGATCTTGAAAATTGAATATTAGAGTTCTTATCAATCCAACTAATCCAAGAGTTTTATCTATAAATATATTTTTATTATTTTTATTTTTATGCAATTCAATTTCTTTATGTTGTTATTTAAGTTTTTATTAGATTGAATTGTATTTTCATCAATAACATAAGTAGCCAAATTTATTTTTTAGGGTTTCGATGTAGTTAAGTAATTATATATGTGTTTGATTGATTGTGTATGTTTAATGTTATGCTTTATTAATGAATTTAGTGCTTGATGCTAGAAATTGCTTGATTATCACTTTCTTGATTTTAGAAATTTGAGTGAAGAATGAGAGTTGAAACTCATATTTGAAACTATGAATTAATTGATATAGGGAATGTAATAAAGGTACTCTTATGAAAAAATTAAACTAATTTCTAAATAATATAATGAATTAACATTATCTTATTTAATATCACGATAGTAAAATTAGAAATAGTGTGAGTGTTAGTGATTTACCTTGAGAGTAGATTTCACTTTATTTAAAGAATCATATCTTGAATTCTAATATTGATTTTCAATCTTGCAAAGTATACATTAAACATAAATAGTTAATTAATAAACTTTAATTCATAGACCTTTGTATTTTGATTGAATTTTTAGTTAGTATTCATTACTTAATCATATTTTTAAAATTTTTAATTTTCAATTCAAAATTACTCATCTAAATAATAGAGAAAATATGAGGAATTAGTGCTTAGCAACCATTCTTTGTGGACTTAATACTCATATCACACAATATATTATTTGACATGACCCATATACTTGAAATAATCTCGCAACAGTAGCAATCGTTTTTCTTTCTCTTTATCTTCAATTTCAAGGGTCATCATCAACCCATTCTCTATTTTCCCCTCTCATTTCTCTATCTCTCTCAAACTTATTGTGGATTATTCGTAGGTTGAACGAATTTCACTTGAGAAAAGTCATGTCTTTGAGGTTAATTGATGCCTAAATCATTAGTGGCTCCATCTCCATCTCTCGTATTCATGAAACTCGTGTTTCCATCTCTGGTTTTTCCTTCGTTGTCATTCTGATCTGACCAACTTGTCTTTTAACTCAGCATCATCAACTATCCAAGATAATTGAAAGAAATTTTTTTAAAAAAAAGTGATAAAAATTGGAATATAAATTATTTTTCTTTTATTTTTGCCCGTGATATAAATGGCTTTTTTCAGTTTATATGCTATCCAATATTCATCTCTCTCTCTCTCTCTCTCTCTCTCTCTCTCTCTCTCTTACAATTCTTACTTCATTTTTAATATATCAGTATCATAAATTTAGATATTTAAAAAAAGTTTAAAATGTACATTATCTATTTTTTTATAAGTTAGAAAGTTATAAAAACATATTTTATTTTTTATAAATAATAATTTGTTGTTTTTTCTATTGCTTTGTTGGTGGATTCATGAAAGAAATGGAAAATTGAAAAATAGTTGAAGGTGTATTATAGTCTTTTTATAGATATTTAATGGTAAAAATTAATAGAAGGACTAAAATATTAATGGAAGGATGTCTTAATTCTGTTTTAAAAATAGAGGAATCTAAGTGTTCTTGAAGTAAAAATATAGGGACTAAATAATAAATTATTATTTTTTTTCCCTAAAGACTTGTATCACATGTTTACTATTAAGATGATTTTTTTCCTAAATAAAAATTCATTGAAAAGAGCTCAAGTCCAGATTAGTACAAAGATCTCACTACATGCACTATAAGAGAAGTCATCTATAGTGACAAAAGATTAGTGAGGGTATAAAAAAAAACCCTCATTAAAAGTAAAAAGTTACATATATTTAGTGAGGGTTTAGAAATACCTTCATTAGACATATGAGTATCGATGAAGGGATTTTAATTGGGTCACTACTAATTTCAAAGCCCCTCATTATATACTAAAATAAAGGAAGCGCGAACTTTTCCCACCAAATAATTTGGCTAAAAAAATTTCCCACCAGAGATAAATAATTGTGATTTATTTTTTTTTATTTTTTAGGAAAAATTTTAAGAACTTTACCTAACCACAACACTTTTGGGTTAATTGTATCAACAGGTACTGAACTTTGAGATACTTTTCAGTTTGGGTACTAAATTTTAATTTAATGCAATTAGGGTACTAAAGTTTGATTAAATATGCAATTTGGTTCATAAATCATTTTCCAGCAAAAAGTTGTTGATGTAGCAATCGGAGCAACACATGTCCAACACACATAGGTGACACTTGGACTTTTTGATGACATGGTGACATGTGTCATTTATATGTGTTGGACACGTGTCGTTCTGATCACTGCGTCAGCAAATTTTGTCCAAAACATGACTTATGAACCAAATTGCATTCTTAATTGAACTTTAATACCCTAATTGCATCAAATTAAAGTTTAGTATCCAAACTAAAAAATACCCAAAGTTCGGTACTCGTTGATACAATTAACCCCAACACTTTTATAGATAAAAACTTCCTTATTATTATTATCTTCCTTCTCCTTTGTATCTAAACCATAACTATAAACTCATAATATCTTTCTCCTCTAATTTAAAATATAATCTCAACAATCAAAATAAGAGGTATAAAGAAGCCCCATCAATGATTTCCTAGGAAAAAATTCGAGTCGCCACCAATGATTTCACCATATCAAAATCGTTCATTTTCTTTGTGTCATTTGAATATGTTTATGGCCCCAGTTAACTTGGTGATATTATGAGAAATCCTATGCCAAGATTATCACTCTCATATGTGCACATCAAAATTTCTAAACAACTTACTCATATGTCAGTTTAAGTTACACTAAGAACTTCCCCTCTCGAAAAACTAGAGCAAATTTATTGGAATTTTAGGGTTGAGTTAACTCTTTGATTATCTTTTTAATGGAACCACTGTTGTAAATTTTTGTCCCTCCAAATAAATTTTGGTAATGTTTGTATTCACTGGGATTTTAGGGTTGTTATAAATTTGTACCACTCCAAATTGATTTGTATTTGATGATACAACTCCCTTAATAGGACTTTAACAACAAATGGTAATGTCTTCTTTTTTTTTTATTGGTTTGTTAACTCTAGGTCTGATTCTGAATTTGTGTCAAAATTTTTCATTCGCTGATTGGTCATCGATGGCAGTGACTATTAAATCATGGTGAAGGATTTGGCTTCTGCTTCTTGATAGTAAAAATTGTCATACCTGATTATAGCTCGAAGTTTCTCATTGAAGGTAAAATATGTTGATATTTTGATTGATTTTCCTTTTTTCTTTTCGTTATTTTTTGAGTACTTAAATTGTTATTGCAATTTTGTATAAGAGAAATGTTTTTTTTTATTATGAGGAGAGGATTAGGTTAAGAAGTCCACTTGAGAGGGTATTTTTGTGATTTTAATTTCAATTCAATTTTTTAGATTTGATTAAAATTTCAAAGTTCAAACTTTTTTTATATATTTTATTTTGATGTTGTTTTGTGTTAAAAAGATTTTTTAGTATTTTGCATCTTTCGAAGCACCCAATGGAGAGTTATTCATGAAAGTGGCAAATTTGACGCAACCATTTGTTTATGTTTTCTCTCCATTTGAACCTAACCTTCTTTTTATTTATAAAATATAACAATTTTTGCACTTGATCCATATTAAAGTTACATGTTTTTCTTTTTTCCAGTAGTGTTTAATGAACAAGTTAGACTTGGATACTGAAATTTAGGAGAGAGATTCTCTAAAAACCTTATATTTACTTCAATTTTAAGATCATTATAAGACATACAACTTTATTTTTCAACCTTCTAGTGTGTCATTGTTAAGGCATTACAAAGAATTAGTTTTGTTTTCAATAAATTAGCAAGTGTCTTTGTTTGTGCTTCCGTTCCTTTTCCCATCTGCTATATCTTTTCCTTTGCTGCTTGAGATCTCTAGGAACAGTGAGTTTCTATAATAACTCTTCAAAGAAATGAAAGGAAATGAAAAGAAAAAATGATAATTTTTTAAAAATTTTCTAGAAGAAGATGATAGAATTATTAAAGAGGGAGAGAAAAGAAACTTAAATAGTAATAATAATTCAAAAAATAAAATGAAAATTACATAATCTTGAGACTACTAAGGAGACATGGTGTGAGTCCAACGAAAGTAATGAAGGTGTCCCATATGCTTGGTTATCTACTGTCTCTATGTTGTTCCTTCAAACTTAGTAATTAAGAAGAAGATTAAAGTTGATATATTATTATATGGTCAAATATAATAAAACATATAACTTAATTGATCTTTTTTTAGAATGTAGCTTAATTGATCTTAGATAATAATTAATTAGTTATTTACTTGGTAAGAACTTGAACAAGCTCCAAGTATGAAACCATTAGGAGAACTACTATGTGAGAGTAAGAGAGTTTCTTTGAACCAATACATAACATTATCAGTAGGAATCTAATTATGTTCCTTATTTGGATTCAATCTTTTATTTCTTCTTACTTATATTCAATTGAATATTGCCCTAAAGTATGGTGCTTCTGAAGGATGATTTAAAGATGTCTCTATTTATTAATTTATAATAGGATAATTTATAAATTACATTTTTACTTGTAGTTACCTAGATGTAATGAGTTTGGTATTCAAATGTTTTCAATTTGCCAATAAAGAATTTAAATGTTATAGAGAATGTACATCTTTTGCCGTTTTATTGTAGCAAGATGTACATGAGGGGGTATTAGAAATTGTTATTATTGTTCATCATTAGTAAGTCATTTAGGAACTTGGATTATCACTTTTAGAATCTTCTAGTTACCTGCAAGGTTTTGGCATGTTCATGTCATTTTTCACTAAAGTTTTATATCAAAACCTGAGGAGAGCGTGTAGTGGATTAGAGGAAAGCATTCACCAATGCACTTATCCTGAAGTCAAAGGAAATGTGATGATCAACCTCTCTCTTTTTTTCATTGTCAAAACCAAACAAGCATGTTTCTTTTGTTTCCAAATTTATCAAATATTACACAATAATTTTTTCTAAAAGCAAAAGCTCTTCAAAGTTTCTTCAGGCGCTTATTACACTGTTATTTTATGCTCTTACCACTACTACACAAATTCAACTTTATTATGGTAGATAGATGTTATCAATTACACAATTGATTAGTCCTCTATTTTAAGATTGTGATTACACAATTATATTGTAATCAATAAATTATAAAAAATTTATAACAAATTACAGTGCAAGAAAATAGAAGAATTAGAGATAACAACTAAAAAATCTATATTACAACAAAATAATAATTCAGAGTAGAATTATTACGTTACCAATAATAGTAGAAGAGCGAAACCAGTAAATTAAATAAAGAAATAACAGTAATTAAAAATTAGTAACTGAAACAAATTCAGTGGCTCTATAACCAGCTGCAAATTATTACAAATCAGAATTATTTAGCTTATATAAATAATTCAAAACTGAAACACATTCAGTTTTTGTAACAAGTCAAAACACCTATAAAAACTTGTTAATTCATAACATAAATTGAATTTATGTAATAAATAGAAGCATAAAGAAGCAAAGGAAAAACAAATAAACGAGTAAAGAAAACCCAAGGCCAGCATTATTAGTTTCCTTAAAATAAATTCACCACCTATTCCTTGTTGTAGGATTATCTTGGTGTCTATTTCTTAGGATACAATGGGCATCGATTTCTTTGCTCAGTAATAGCAAGAAATCCCAGTGAACTTCACAACGTTTGAACTCAAACAAAGAATTTTTGAGAGAAAGAATGCAAGTACAAAAAATGTGAGTTTTTTTGTGTAATGTTATGTGATTTTCTTGAGTTCTTAATGTTGATGTTGTTCCAAAATGGAGGAAGACCACCAATTTATATTCAAGGGTGGATTAAGAGTTATCATGCTTAAATACACAATTTAAACCTCTGGTAACTCCTAATAACTACTCGTAAACTAGGAGTTATAAAATTTATTTTGAATTTTTAATTCTATAACTGGCTAACACAGTAAGGCGCACAGCCTAAACCTTTCTGCACGGCCCCATATAAACACCCTTTCAGGTTGTGTAACCCTCTATTTCTTATGCAAATTTTGTCCAGCGAACCGCACGGGCCCGTGCTGGAGCCTTAAGGTTGTGTGGTTCCTTTAAAATTGAAAGAGTAAGGGCACAACCTTAACTCATTCGCACGACCATAACATGGTTAGGCATGGCCCGTGTCTAAGAAATTTTTCTCTAATCCAAAAGAATAATAGCAAAATTTTGGGCTTGTCTGGGCCAATGAATTTTGGGCTGGCATTCATGTACGCAGGACGTATGGGCACTAGTGGAATTTTTGGGCTTGGGGTGGCTAGGATTTGCACCCCGCCCCCCCTCGTGCTCGCACATGGAGGGATCCTCTCCCAAAAGGCTCCACTATAAAATGGAAACCTATATAAAAATTGTTTCATCTTTTTCCAATGTGGGATTAACTCCCATTTCCACCATTTTGACCATGTTAAATGTGTAATTTTGTGAGACAATTTCTCATTCACTTGACTATCATTTTGAGTGTATAATATATCATTTTGAAGCTCTCACATCATAGAATCCAAAATGTCTAAGACCTTCCACTTTTACCAAGTGAGTCCCACTCAAAATGTGGCTTAAAAAAAGCAAAAAATCATGCTATTTTCCAACAATTCCCACATGAATGAAAATTGGCAGCAAAACAAAAATCGCTCAGTTTTGACACCAAAACTTTTTGACTTGATTGAGTACATCGAATCAAAACCTGTATAGGATAGGTTGGTGTTACCCTTTGAACCTTCCCTTGTGAAATATATTTACTTTATTGGCTGATTAGTAAATGTGATGTCTTTGAACTATTATGTTGTTCGTTTAAAGGATGATATATTACACACATGATTCTTTTCTAATGTTGATTAGTTCTCATTATGTTCATTTTGGACCTGAATATATGTCTGGTTTCGTAATAGTTTTTAAGAATTGTGCCTTAAACAATTCCCTTTGAAGCAACCCTACTTCTCTCTCACATAGGTGATTTCTTACAAATCATTAAGAGCATAGATCAACCTTATCTTCACTACATCACTATTTTATCACAGGAATGAACATGAGGATAACCCCCCACACTGATCTAACTAGGTATCTTATAGTTAGGTTATTCCTTTAAACCTAGATCTTAGGATCTTCAGTCACTTAGGTTGGGTTTCCTTTGTAATAACCTTTCAACTAACGGGCATTAGTCCCATTCCCCTTGATGACTTCTCTACTAATTCTCTATTTAACCCTTTGGTTAACAGATTTGTTGTGTTATCCCTTGACTTTACATAGTCAATGGAAATAACTTCAGTAGAGATTAGTTTCTAATGGTATTATATCTACGATGAATGTATCTAAACTTACCCATATACATGTTACTTTGTGCCCTTCCAATAGTAGATTGACTATCATAATGTGTGCATATTATTGGTATAGGCTTTGGCCATTTTGAAATACCCTCTAGAAAATTTCGAAGCCATTCTGCTTCCTTACTACATTTGTTTAAAGCAATAAATGCTAACTTCATTATAGACCTAATGATTACCATTTGTTTAGAGGATTTCCACGACATAGCTACACCAGCTAGTGTAAACACATAGCCACTGATAGACTTTAAGTCTTTCATATCTGACATCCAATTAACATCAAAATATCTTTTTAATATCGATGGTTCTCCAGTATATTGAAGCCCATAATTATGAGTATATCCTACATACCTAAGTACTCTTACGATAGCTTTCCAGTGATCCACACCTAGTGAAGGGCGAATATGGAGCCGCACAGTGGAAGGCAGAAATGAAATTTCATCACTGTCCAGCAGCACTGTCTGGATAGAGTGCTGCTAGACAGTAGCTCCAGTAGCTCTGCTGGATAGAGTGCTGCTGGACAGCAGCTCCAGCAGCATTGTCCAGTAGCACTGCTGGACAGAATGCTGCTGGACAGCAGCACCAGCAGTGCTATCCAGCGCTAAATTTATTTTTTGCAAAATTCCGATGTTACTCGGTTTTTGGTTTTCAAAACTTTTTGAAATATTTACCATGCCAAAACACTTTTGACATAGTTGGGTTTAGATATTCATCAAACTCTTTAACAAATTACTAAACCCTAAGATGGACCCATATTCAACATCAAGGATCTTTTCAATTATTGTGCAAAACACAATAGAAACAAAGAAGGGTTAGAACGTATGAATACCTCTCGCCCTCCTTCATTAAGCTCCTTAAATGTGAGGCCTTTAGTTTGAGACATACCGAGATTTTCCCAAAAGCTTGTTCTCTTGCTCTTTTCAAGAAGCATGAATCCTTCTCTCATTGGAATCATCCAAATGATTTGATTCTTGCTTCTTTACTTAAGAACATGAGACTTTGAGCATGGCTTTGGACTTTGATGCTTCATCACACTCCCTTCCCAAGGTTTGTTTAAAATAAGTTTAAGATTGAAGAAGTATTCTTCAATCTAAACTTCCTCTCAAAATTTGGTGTGAATTTGAAG
>CAOJBK010153429.1:0-12141 GCA_948294925.1 Codiaeum variegatum
ATCTCCTTATAAATATTTTCTCTTAAGATAACTTCATATATCCTTAATAGAGTACATTCTAAATTCATTCCGACTACGCCATATGAGATATGATATGGTAAAAAGCCAAGTCTTAAGTACATTAAGATTTGGGGGTGTCCAACACACATTAAAAGGATGAGAACAGATAAGTTAGAAGAAAGGTCTATTAAAGGAAGATTTGTTGGATATCCTAAAGGTGGTTTAGGATACTCTTTTTATCTCCCTACTGAGTAAACAATCATTGCTAGTCGGGATATCATATTTCTTGAGAAAGAGTTTCTTAAAGAAGGTGGCAAAGGAAGGGAGATAATATTGGATGAAGTTCCATTCAAAGAAATCTAACAAACAGATCAAATGGAAATTGATAAACACAATGAGATTAATTTGATCAATAATGTATCCACACAAGTTCCTCGAAGGTCTAGTAAAGTATCTCATCCTCCAGAGATATACAGACTTCATTATAGAAATGTACAAGAGTGGTGCATTGAGGGGGAAGTTGATCAAGTTGTTGATCCTACTACATATGAGGAGGCTATATCATATATAGACTCTTCTAAATGGCTAGAGGCTATAAAAGCCAAGATGGATTCCATGTATACGAACAAAGTCTAGGATCTTGTTAATCCACTAGAGGGTGTAATACCCATAAGGAACAAATTGGTCTTCAAGTGAAAGATTGGCATAGATGGAAGTGTGGAAACATTTAATGCTAGGCTTATAGCGAAAGGGTTTTGCCAAAGAGAAGGGGTTGGCTATAAGGAAACCTTTTCTCCAATAGCCATGCTTAAAATTCATTCGGATTTTATTAGCGATAGCAGCACAATATGATTATGAGGTTTGGCAAATGAATATCAAAATCGCCTTTCTTAATGGACACATTGAAGAAGACATTTTCATGGAGCAACCCAAGGGTTTTGAATCCAATGATCATTCCAAAGTGTGAAAGCTTAAGAAATCCATTTATGGTCTTAAGCAAACTTTGAGGAGTTGAAATCATCATTTTGATGAGGCAAATAAATTGTGTAATTTCATAAAAAAAATGAAAATGAACTTTGTGTGTATGAGAAGGTTAGTGGGAGCATGCTTACGTTTCTTGTACTCTATGTGGATGACATTTTATTGGTTGAAAATGATGTAGGAATGCTCTCTAGTGTAAAACTATGGTTATCCTCTAACTTCTCGATGAAGGACTTTGGAGAAATCACTTATGTTCTTAGTATTCACATCTATAGAGATAGATCAAAGAGAACACTAGGGCTTTCCCAAATTCAGTTCTTGGAAAGGGTGTTAAAGAGATTCAATATGCTAGGTTCCAAGAAGTGATTGTTACCAGTACGGCATGGTATCCACCTTTCTAAAAAGATGTATCCACATACACCCAAAGAAAGGGAAAACATGGCCAATGTTCTATATACTTTGGCAATTGTAAGCTTAATGTATGCAATGTTGTGTACTAGGTCGGATATCGCGTACGCTGTTAGTGTGACTAGCAGGTTTCAGCCCAATCTTGGTCTGTTTCAATGTACTATGGTCAATTCTATCCTAAAGTACTTGAGAAGTACTAAGGATTTAGTTTTGACTTATGGAGGACGTGACTTGAGGATAGATAGTTTTACAGACTCTGACTTTCAGTTAGATGTCAATGATAGAAAGTCTATCTCGGGCTTTATCTTTACCTGTAATGGATGAGCAGTTTACTGGAAGAGTTCCAATCAATCAACTACTGTAGACTCCACTATAGAGGCTGAGTACATTTTTGCATCAGATGCTGTAAAGGAAGCTATTTAGATTCGAAAGTTCGTAACAGAACTGGAAGTGGTTCCTTCCATTCAGTCATCAGTTCCTCTCTACTGCGATAATAATGGAGCTATTGCATAGGCAAAGGAACCCTGGTCTCACTAGAAGTCCAAACACATAGAAATGTGTTATCATATTATCATATAGATCATTGGGAGAGGCGATATTGCTATGCAAAAAATAGTGTCAGCTGAGAATATAATAGATCCCTTGACTAAAGTTATGAGTACACAATAGTTAGATTATCATCTCAAAAGGATGGGTCTTAGATATTGTGTAGATTGGCTCTAGATTAGCTATAGTGTAAATGAGAGATTGTTAGGGTTATATGCCTTAGAACTTGTACTTTGTATATATATTTGTAATCTTAATCCATCATTGGCATTTAATATATATATTTTTGTTTAAATGATTACTTTTATTTTATTGTTTAATGTATAAGTACTATGTAAGAGAATCTATTCTCAAAGAGTTTGGGAATATGGAGATAGATTTTTTTTGTCATAAACTTTAAATTAAGTTCATGATCATAAGATTATTGGTAGGAATATCATTAATTCAGAAAGACCATCACCTCTGTTATCATCCATGACAAGTATGAGATGCTTGTTGATATGGAGGTAGTAAGTCTCATACTATAGACATGTGATGTCGTGACAACACGTGGACACTCATTAGTTGAGTAAGTCAGACAATGACATTAGATGACAGACACATGAGTTTTATCCACAAGTCAATGTCTGATCATTTAGGTCATAATTATGCATATAATTCTTAGACTTGAGGTGACATGTTATCTAATATATTGGTGGCTATGGTTTGTTATTATTTACATATCGATGTTATTCAAGTATTGGTATATGGCATGTGGTGACTATAATCAATAGTATATTGAGATAAGTGATCTCCAAGAAATGATTAATTAACTTGGATAAACAAGGAAGGAATCCTATGACTTTTGGTTGTTCTTGATTCACAAATCATTGGCCATGGTAGTAAAGATTCACTAAAAAGAGTATATATTAGGAATCAGTTTATCGAGAATTAGAACCAGATAGAAGTCATATGCCCTAGCACATAGGGTTTGACTATTCTATGTCCCTAGCTAAGATCAGGAATCTATAATGAAGGGATTCGAGTGCATAATAATTATGATCGAGAGGTTCATGCAATGTCGAGGATTCAATCACTGACATTCATTTCTAATTAGGTAGTCACGATATATTTTTCTAGACATCACTCACGACTTATAGGACTAAGCATGAATTGTGGATTACATACTTGGTGGGAGGAAAAGAGTTTCCCTTATCCATTGCTAATTATAACATGAATCGAGTAAGTCACACACCATAAAATTATTCCCATGGATTAGAATTAAATCATATTGATAATTCATTAAAGAGTTTGATTAATTATTAATGATGATTGAATTAGACTTGTAATTAAATTTACAAAGTTGCTAGCATGTCTTGAAGTCTAATTTATAAAGGGATTAATTCAATTATGTCATAGTTTGTATGAGATACAAATAGGAATGAATAAATTGATTTGGACCAAGGTTAATAACAATTAATCTACTTGAGATGTGATTAATTGTTGGTTTAAGTGATTCCTATTAATTACTTGTGCTAATCTAGTTGATTAATTGACTAGTCAAATAGTCAATTGGATACTAGCACAAGTAACTCTTCTTTCCACTAACTCTTCCTTAATTTAAGAAAGATTAGCTAGAAGAGGTAAGGGTATAAATAGTAGGTCTCATCATCTTTTATTCTAAGACAAGAAATGTGGCACTATTCATCATTTTCAACCTTGAGCTTTTCTCCTAAGAGTTAGAGAGAGAAACTTGAATTGTAGAGAGCGAAAGTTTCAAACACCACACCATTTGTAGAGAGAGGGAGTTTATCTTTGAAGAAGAGTTCTTCAGCAATAAACTCTTCTTATATAATCTTGTGAAGGAGTGTGTTGAGTATCTTGGTCCAAAATCCCTAAGAGTCTCAAGTTCTTAACAAAGGAGCAAGAACCAAATGTTTGGGCAACCAAGAGAGAAGGTTCAAGCTTCTTGAAGAGGAAGGAGACACAAGCCTTGGGAAAGCTTCGGTGTGAGTAGAGCTAGAGGCTTTGCACTTGAGGAGCTTAACGAAGGAGTGAGTTAAGGTATTTGATACCACAATACCCTTCTAAGTTATAATTGTATTTTGCACAATAATTGGCTAAAGAATCCTTAATTGAGATTATGGGTCCAAACCTAGATTTGGATGTTCATTAAAAAGTTTAATGAACAACTAAATCATCCATATTAAAAGAGTTTTAACATAAAAACTTGTTTTACAAATGTTTTGAAAATTAAAAATTGAGTCATATTAGATTTTTTGATTTTCTATTTCCGCTACGCGGCTCGTATTCTCCCTTCAAAATTTCTATAGGGTACCACTAAAAATTTCAATCAAGTTTGCACAGTTTGGTTATTTTGAGTTTTATAGAATATTTTTAAGGCTTTTTTTTTAACCTCAAAATTGGATAAAAGGTAAATCACAAAGCCATAGAAATAATATCATGTTAAAAACTTAAAATCTTATGTAGACTTGTAAATCGAAATTTTCATAGGGTACCACTAGAGATTTAGGCCAATTTATACATTTTGAATATTTTTAGTCTTATAGATTTTTTTTGAAACCTTAAGACTTCAAATATTAGATCAAAATTTAATTATGAAGCCATTGAATTTGTTTCATGCTAAAAACTTAAAATTTTACTTGTATTTATGGGTCAAAATTTTCATAGGGTTCATAAGGGTTTCAACTAATTTTGCATATTTTAATTATTTTATTTTTATGGATTATTTTGAAAGTGTTTGACCTTAAAATCAGATCAAATATTAATTGGTAAGTCATTGCATTTATACCATTATGAAAAATTGAAAACCTTGCGCGAATTTCTAAATTGAAATTTTCATACGGGTACCATTATGGATTTCATTCAATTTTGCATATTTCTATTATTTTTACTTTTATTGGTTATTTTAAGACTTTTTGTCCTAAAAATGAATCAAAGGTTATTCATAACTCCATTGCATTTTTACCATGCCAAAAATTCTAAATCTTACTTTGATTTTTGGATGGAAATTTTCATAGGGTTACCGTTAGATATTTCAGTCAATTTTGCACATTTCGTTTATTTTTAGTTTTCTTGATTATTTTTTAGACTTTTTAGTCTCAAAATTTGATTTAAGGTTAATAACTATACCATATAATTTGTTTCATGCTAGAAGCTTAAAATTTTGGTCAGACTTCTTGATCCAAATTTTCATAAGGATACTCTAGGGGTTTTAGCCATTTGTGCACATTAAGTTATTTTCATTTTTATTGATTATTTAGAGTGTTTTTTGCCTTAAAATTAGACCAAAGGATAATCATAAAGCCACAACATTTGTATCATGACAAAAATTCAAAATCTTACCTGACCTTTTAGATTGAAATTTTCATAAAGTTACCACTAGAGATTTTGGTCAATTTTGGAGATCTCAGTTATTTTTAATTTTATGGATTATTTTAAGATTTTTTTACCCTCAAAGTTGGATTAAAGATTAATCATGAAGACATTGACTTCATATAATGCCAAAAACTCGAAATCTTTTTCGGACTTTTGGATTGAAATTTAATTTGGATACCACTAGGGATTTTGACCATTTTTACACGTGTCAGATATTTTTATTTTATTGAATATTTTGACACTTTTTGGCCTCAAACATGGATAAAAAGATTAATCTCAAAGCCATGGATTTCATATCACGTCAAAAACTCAAAACCCTGCTCTGACTTCTAAATCAAAATTTTTATAGAAGTATCACTAAAGATTTTGGCTAATTTTAAACATTTTGATTATTTTATGTTTTGTTGATTATTCTGATACTTTTTTACCTTAAAAGTTAATCATGAAGCCATATTACTAGTATCATGTCAAAAACTCAATATCTTAGATTTCTGAATTGAATTTTTCATGGAGTACAACTAGGGATTTCGGTCAATTTTGCACATTTCTGCTATTTTTATTTTACGAATTTTGAGATTTTTTACCTTAAAATTGGATTAGAGGTTAATCAAGAAGCTATATCATTCATATCATGCCAAAAACTCAACGTCTTGCTTGGACTTTTTGATCAAAATTCTCATAAAGGTTCCACTAAGAATTTCACCCAATTTAACATATTTTGACTATTTTTAGTTTTATAAATTATTTTTAGAATTTGTTACCTCAAAATTGGATTGATGGTTAATCACTAGGACATAGCATTTATATCATGCTAAAAAGTCAGATATTTTGTCAGATGTCTGGATCGAAATTTTATAAGAGGTACAACTAGGGATTTCGACCATATTAACACATTTCGATGATTTTTTGTTACATATATTATTTTGAAACTATTTGATTTATAAATTGGGTCAAAAGTTAATCACAAAGCTTGATGATTTTTTGTAGTATATATTATTTTGAAACTATCTGATTTATAAATTGGGTCAAATGTTAATCACAAAGAGATATCATTCATATCATGCCAAAATTTCTAATTATTGCTTGGAATTTTAGATCGAAATTTTCACAGGGATACCAATAGGGATTTTGGCTAATTTTACACATGTTGATTATTTTTAGTCTAAAAGATTGTTTTGAGGCTTGTTTTTTACCTTAAAATCACATCAAATGTGAATTATAAAGTCGTAGCATTCATATCATGCTAAAAAGTCAAAATTTTGCTCCAACTTCTAAATAGTAAATTTTGTAGGAGTATCACTCGAGATTTTGATCAATTTTGCATATTTCAGTTATTTTTAGTGTTATGGATTATTTTGAGACTTTTTAGTCTCAAAATTAGATTAAAAGTTTATCATGAAGACATAGCACTCTTTTCATGCTAAAAACTCAAATTCTTTCTGAAACTTATAGATCTATATTTTATAAGGGTATCAGTAGGAATTTTGGCCCACTATGCATATTTCGACTATTTTTAATTTTATAGATTTGGAGAGTTTTTAACTTCAAATTTTGAATAAAGATTATTCACGAAACCATATAAATTCATATTTAGCCTAAAATTCAAAATCCTTCTCGGATTCTTGATCAAAGTTTTCACAGGGTACAATTATGGATTTTGACCAATTTAGTTTTATGGATTGTTTTGACATCTTTTGACAACAAAATTAGATAAAAGGTTAACGATGAAGTCATAGCATTCGTATCATGCAAAAAAAGTCAAATTCCTACATGGACTTCTGAATTGAAATTTTCATTAGGGTACTAGTAAGAATTTTGGACATTTTTGCACCTTTCACTTATTTTAAATTTTATGGATTATTTTGAAAATTTTTTATATCAAATTTGAACAAAAGTTAATCATAAAATTATAGCATTTATATCATACCATAAACTATTGGATTTCTAGATCGAAATTTTCATAAGGTACCACTAGGTGAGTACTCAATAGCACACATCTAGATTCATCGTGCAATATAGTGAAGTGTTTGGGAATGGTATATAATTCTAAAGGTCGAAATCCGTACAAAACTGGGAGGAAATGATTGATAAAAGAATTTATTTCTATGAACTATCAGTCAACTCTTATAAGAGAAGAGAATAATTTTATTAAAAAAATCTTAAATAACTATATAGTATCATAAAACTAAAAATATTAAGATTTATCATCAAAATTAAATCTTAATGATCACACATTTAAAACAAAAGAATAAAATTAAGTTTTTTTTTTCTATGTATAGAATAGGGGAAAACTAGGGTTAGTAATTAAGTTTCACATTAAATACTTTGTTAGTTAACAAACATTTCTTTTTAAATTTATCAAAATACAAATTTTGTTAAAAACAATTCCATATATATATAATGTGTGTGTTTTTTCTTTTTAAAGTAAATAAATGTTCAAGGGCTCTGGAGAGTTTGGGCTTCATTTTTAAAATTACGGCCCAATTTGGATCTGCGATTCTGTCATGGGCCCAATTTGACCCGGCTTCAAGCCCAATCCATTGATTAAAAGATTTTCCTTTTAATATAGACGAAAAATTGGTAGCCATTTTGTCTTCACATGGATAAATGAAATCTAAAATCTAAAAGTTACATGTTTTTTCAGTTTATATTAAATTTTTGTTTAATTATTTATTTTAATCACACATTATGGAAAATTTCATACATGAAATTACATTATATATATATATAATCAGTAAAGATTAATTTTAATCAGTAAAAATTAATTCTAACAGAATATAATCTAAACTTAAAATCTTCCACTTTTGACATACTTAATATCTATGAAGAAAATTAAAAGTTAGATGATGGTCAATTATTTAGGATAATTAATAAATTGTTATTAAGAGTAATGATATTTCCATAATAGAATTTACTATAACTAGAGCAAATTTTATTTAATTGATAAAATTATATTTATATTTGTGCATTCATGTCACTTCATTCATTACATTAATATAATGATGATTTTATCAAATATATAAATTTATTCTGGCTATAGCAAATTCTGCTTTGAAAATAGCGTCACTCATTATTAATATAATTATTAATAATTATTCTTTCATTGACTAATCATAGCCTATTAAGAAAAAAATCATAAATTTTAAAATTATAATAATTTTGTCAAAAATTACCAAATATACTTTTATTAGCTTTCTAATGAGAATTGGATTAATTTTTTTTTTCTTGAAACATGAAAATGTAATATAGTCATATTATATTTTTTTAGTTAAAAATTTTAAATAGACACTTATTTTGTGAACAAAATTAATTTTTTAATGGACTATTATTATAAAAAAAAGGAGATTATATACTTGTAATTATAAATAAAATGTATTAAGCATTTGAATAAAAGAAAAAAGAATCCAATGCTCATTTTGAATAGGATATAATTATGATTAATTATTAATTATAAAATGTAGTTTTCATATTATATAAATTAAAATATAAAATACTAATTCATTTATAATAAAAATAATAAAATAATTATATTTAATTTAAGATAACTATACATTAATTATATTTGGATAATTTTTATGGGGACAGAGGGTTGAGAGGAGGAAAATTCCTCTAATTGCTTGGGATAAACTGTGTTGTCCTAAGAAGTGTGGTGGCTTGAACATAAAGATTTTAAAGCAATGAAATATATATATATATAGAATTTTGAATATTTATAATTAATTGAAGTGAATTTATTTATATTTGATAATATATTCATTAGTATTTAGGTGAAGTTAAAATTTATTTTTTCCTTTTTCTAAAAAAACAAAGAGTTGATTGATGTCTAAATAATTATAAATTAATTATTTTAATATATAAAATTTAATAAATTAAAAAATAAATTATTATCAAATAATAATTAATATAATATAATAAAGACATTATATTCGAAATAGGAGTAGAAATTGAAGAAATTAAAACAAATTAAAAAAATACCATAAATATATTTAGAATAGGAGTAGTTCATGTCTCTATGATTAGGATTGGCAGCCTATGTTTTAGTAAAGGAAGAGATCATAAACAAATTGAGCTTAATTTTCTGCTTAAAAAAATATTATTTTTTGCTTTCTATTTGCTCTTATCAAGTAATTTATATTATTAGTTAACAATTTAAATTATTCTTTTTATAACAATTGATTTTGACACTTAAATTATAAAGGGAGCATTTGACAATATTTGATAAATTTAATTTATGAGCAACTAGAAGAATTATAAAATTAAACTAGATTTTTTTAAAAAATAAGATTTATATTTGATAAATTTGATAATATTTTTAATGATTAAAATAATTAAAATAATTGCCTCCGATGAGTGACCTAGTAATTAGTATTTAATGTTTATAATTGAACATTTTTCGTTCAAATCTCGAAAAAGATAAAAAGATAATAAAAATAATTTAAACATTAGTCTGTTTCATATTTAAATAAAATAATTAAAAATATTGAAAAGTTTTAAGCAAGAAGAAGGAAATGAAGTTGTAAAATATTTTTTGGTTTATTGGCACATGAAAGTTAAATCAATTTTTAATCTATGCAACTGTGCAATAAAAATGAATTGGGTGGAAAAAAAAAAGAGTAGAAAAAGATTACGTAATTAAAATCTATATAGAAAATTAAAAAAAAAAAAGGAAAAATCATATACAGATGAATGTAAATATATTAATATTTTATTTACTAAAAATAATATCCTTACAATTTTTTAAAAATAATTGTATGATTTTATATTTATTACTTAGAAATTATGTACGTTCCCATTTATTTAATTTTCAATGAAATTTAAAAAGAAATTTTAAATTAGCTATTATAACTAACAAATTATATCAATGTAATTTTAAAATTAAATAAAAATTTCAAATAATAATGATAATATATAGTTTTGAATTTTTATTTAATTTATTTTAATTTAATAAAAATATTATCTTTAATTAAATTTTATTAATTAGTAACGAGTTATATTAATAATATGTGAAATACATTGAAAAAAATAATAAATATAAATACAATTGAACAATATACAATATAATAGTATATGTTTTTTCTTTAAAAGTATAATATTATATGTTTTTGTATATTTAAATAAATATATTCCTACTTATACATATGTACACACGATAGACACGTAAGTCTTGCATACAAACAAAATAATGCTCACCACAAGCCTCATTAGAGAAAGACAAAAAGCTTTCATTCACAACTTTTGCTGCCATGCCTTATATTATAATCAGAAAATATCATATTTCTAGGGAGAGCAATCCCGACCCGACCAAATGGAATAGGTTATTCAATGGTTTATCTGATTACGATTAATTCGATATAAAAAATATCAGGACGGGATGAGGATGATATTTGTCCGTCTTGTCCCATAATCCACTCTGACCAGACTCGATTTCATATATATATATATATATATATATATATATATATATATATATAGAGAGAGAGAGAGAGAGAGAGGTTAATTATTATTTTTATTATTTGATTAAAATTTATATTTATATTAATATGAATGATTAATATTAAAAAAATCATATTTATGTATTATAATTTTAATATATTTTATAATTATTTTATTATATAAAAATATTTGGGTTGGGCGGGGCAGATTACGAAGCGAAAAAAACCCTGGCGTGTTACGGGGCGAGGGAGTCGAAGCGGGGGACGGTTGGACGTAATCCGGCCTCGACCCGTCCCATTGCCATCCCTACTTTAAGGAATATTTCTTCTTGATTCATTAATAGAAAATACCAAAAATATCTTCATCTTTATCAATGTTACTTTTCTAACCATATCCGAATGAGGAATCCTTTTGCCAAGAAAAAGAATGAGGAATCCAAATAATCAAAAGATTAATTAGATCGACTTGTTCATGCTGAAATTGGTCTCGTTGTTTCCAACTCAGCTGGGATGATTCTTGGGTGCGAACAGTTATTTAGATAAATTACTATTTAGTCTTTAAGTTTTGATCAAATTAATACTTTTATCTCTATATTTGGCAAAATCAAAAGTTTAATTCATCTATTTTAATTTCTTTAACAGTTTAGATCCTCTGTCACTTCGTTTTGAGTGTTCCCATTGTTTTTTTGTTAAATGACTAAATGAAGTGATATATATAGTATAATATAACTGATTGAATTGATAAATTTAAAAAATTATGTTTATTTAATCAATTTCTTAAAATATAATTTTTTTAATTTGTTTTTGCAAAATAATTGATTATATGAACGATTTTTTTTAAAATTTATACATTTAATCAGTTATATTTTGACTATATTTGTTGGCCCTTTAGTCATTTTGTAAAAAAAAAAAACTAGTTGGAAGATACAAAATAAAATGACAGAATGACTAAATTGTTAAAGAATTCAAAATAGATGAACTAAATCGTTAGTCTCGTCAAATACATGGACTGAAGTGTTAATTTGATCAAAATTGAATGACTAAACAGTAATTTATCTATTATTTTATTGAAATGTTGAATTATTTGCAATAACAACAATAAATTCAAAGATTGAGGAATAAGTATTAAAAGAAAAACTGAAGGCGGCTAAAGTTTAATTTAGTATTGTGTTTGTGATGAGAACGGGTCAAAAATGGAATCCTGAAACGCAAATATTACTTGTATAATAACTCAACAAACCTAACTCCTGTGGAAAATAAGCGCTTTGAAATGGGCAAGCAAGACTAACGGAGTGGTGAATACACCGTCAATTCGCTTCTGTTTTTTTTTTCCTCCTCTTCTTCTTCTTCTTTTATTTATTTATTTATTTATTTATTTATTTGTTTATTGGTGAAA
>CAOJBK010153848.1:0-11630 GCA_948294925.1 Codiaeum variegatum
TTTAGGTCTAGGGTTCACTCATAGCTGCCAAGAACCAAGATTTTGTAGATCAAGGATCAATTATAGGTGGAGAAATACAATTAGAGGCAAGATTAAACAAGATTATCATTGGAATTCAAGGATTATGCTAGAGTTCATCATGAGTTCTTTGGTTTATTTTCTTTCTCTTTTGATTTCTTATTTTTACTTTGCTGTTTTAAACTAAATTTCTCTAAACTACCTAGATTATATGAGTATTTGATATTTTGTATGAATTGATTGACTATTTCACTCAATAAATTTCTAAGGTTTATTCAAGTATTGATTTTTATTTATATTATGCACTTTTTCATCTTTAATTGAATGCTTGTAGATGAATATGTTGCCTATTCTTTACTAGAGATAGAAATTTTAGGTTTTGAATAGTCAATATTAATTAGGTTTGCTATGCTTGCAAGAGATAGAAGTATGGACTCCTAGGATTTATATTCTATTTTACTTATTTTTAATGTGGTTCCTACTTGATTGGTTGTGAGAAGAGATTCTCAACCTTTACCTAGGAATTAGGGTTTGTCTACTTGAGAAAGATTCAAACTTACTTTTTGTGTGAAAATCCACTTGCTAATACCCTTGAATTTTCATTGAGTTGTTGGTCGCCTATGCAATATATTCAAATACGAGTCGAAGTCAAGGTAGATTCTCTATTTCATATTTGTTTAATCCTTAGTCTTGTAAGTTCTTGAAGTTATCCCTTAGGTTTAGTTAGGAATTAGGATTTTAATTTTCTGTTCTTAATCCGTGATTAATTGTGAACTAGACAGTGGTTTAAGTTTGAGCTGATACTTGCGTCAGTGTCTCTGCGGATTGACCTCGTTACCGCTATACTATCCAACGATAGGTGCACTTGCCTAGAGCTAGGGTAGAATCAGTTGACAAGTATTATAAATTTTAAAATCCCTGGTGTCACTTTTAGCCCCATCAGTCTTCTTTCCTTGTAATACTCTACTTCCAAAGAACTCGTACTACCCTTTCTGAAAATCAAAAGCGACCTCTTTCTATCTTTGATTTCTTTTCAAAATTTACAAATGAAATTTCTACTCTAGATTTGCATATGCCTACTACAGAAATCCAGTTTCTTAGGTAAATTAAGCCAATTAGAATCAATCCAACAATTAGGAAAAAGCTTCAAGTATTCTTCCTCCCTGGTCCATAATGATTCAAAATGAAATCGATACTGTCTTTGAGCCGTAATACACGATAGTGAAAGCAATAATAATAGACAATGATAACTAGATAAAGCTACTAAATTTGTTAGAGAATGATTAGGAAACATCATGAACCAAGAATCAGTAGCAAAAGCTCTGTCTAATTTCTCACAAACCTAGAAAGGGGTCCCCTTGCATTTTTTTCCCTTGTATACTTATATCCTTGCAGCTAAATTTCACCAATACCACAATCTAAAATTGCCTATCTGAAGCTTTGTAATCTCCAAGAAGGATAATCAGGACCTCCACATTTATCTTCTGTAGACAATAGAGCATTAAAGTCACTAGAGATACACCAAGGAAATTGAGAATCTATTATGAAGTGTTCTAATGAGGTCCCATGATTCCCTTTTGTCGGCCAATTATGTATGCCCATAAAAGCATGTCCACCTCCATATACTCAGCCCTTCCTCTTCAATCGTAACATCCATATGATACCATGATAAACTAAACATATTACATTTAATAGGATGACTCCACATCAAAGGCAAGCCACCACTCTTTCCTTATCTTTCTACCATAATCTTGCCTTCAACTTCACTCGAATTTCCTCCACCCTAGATTTTGTTGTAATAGTCTCAATGAGAAAACTAAATTAGGCATGTGATTTCGTATGATCTCACACATATTCTGAAAACTAAATTAGGCATGTGATTTCGTATGATCTCACACATATTCTGAATTTCTCGAGCTTGGCCAAGACCTCAGCAATTCCATACAATGCTTATCATGATGATCGGCGGGTTGTCACTTTAGTTTAAGATGAAGAAATTTCATTATCCCTATTGGAAGAAGAAGATGAAACCTTTGTTTGTTTTTTTATAACTCTCAAATGACGTTATGTGTCTATATTCATCAAATCAACAACCCCCTTTCACGTTCATGATATCATTTCTTTTGTTCCTAGAGATCCATTTCATCTAATTTATTTTCAAGCTTCACATCCAAACTATTTGGATCCATATCAACCAAATTTTTTCCCAACCCCACATCCAAATTATTTTCTTTACCTGTTTACTTATCATGCATGACTCCTTCTATTATGATTCCATTCCCTTTTTAAATTGATGTCAACCCCCAATATCTTTGCGCAAATAGCATAGATTCAAATTTGAATCAATTCTTTCCCCTTTCTCATTACATAACCAGTAGGTCATCATCTCCGGCACCCCTTCTGCCGCCAGCTTTGAGCTAATTACCCCAGCTCCTTATAACATTCTTGTCAGTATTGGAAGCCTCACTATTGCCAAACCCTTCCATAAGTCCCAATAATCCATATGCAAAACAAAAGACTATCATTTTCTCATACTTAAACTAAACTATTGAGCTCTTCCCATCTGCCTTATTAACTTGTTTCTTCCTCCACAAAGGTTTATGAACATTAATCTTTACTATGACTTCTTCCATGAACTCGAATTACCATCAACATCATACTCTAAGAATGTACCAACAAAATCTCCGAATTGTGCATGAACTTGAATTACCATCAACATCATACTCTAAGAATGTATAATAAAATCACCTAACTGTCTACCAGCCCTCTCCATCATGTACCCTATAAGTAGATCATGGACTTAAACCCATATATCCACAAATTTGAGTTTCTTCTTATCTTGATTATCCCCTGTTTGCATCATATACATCATTAGCAAGGAGTTATCAAACGTCCAAGTCCCACTTTCTATCACTCTCTGTAAATCAGATTCCTTCAAGAACTTAAACACGTACATCTCATCCTTCAGATCTGTAATAAAGAGCCCTTTCATCAACCTCCATATCATAGACATTTGGCGCTTCATTACTGTAACATTCTCAAAATCCCTACAAGATTCCAAGAGACTAGAATATCGATACTGCTACTAAATAAAAAATTGTAAGCTTCAACACAAATAGCAAATAGAAATCGAAGATCCAAGAGGTGACGAATGCATAGAATCAAATAACAATAAAATTAGAATAAATAATTAAAATTGAATTAACCATGAATAGTAGCTATATGACTGAAGCAAACAATTTGCATATGTGCCGGAGCGACTAAAAGGTTAATTTGTGAAAATTAACTCCTATAAATTTATAAATTCATTGTACAAATACACAAGGCTCATTATAAAAATTTTACAAGTCCATTTATTAAATGGAAATATTTTTGTTTTATTAACTAGTGAATTAAAATATTATATGAGCATGTATTTTTAATTTTTCATCTTGCAAATACATGAACCTACTTTTATTTTTAATAGGTTATATCCTATTCAGAGATAATAATAATAATAATAATAATAATAATAATAATAATAATAATAATGATAACAATAATAATAATAATGATAATAATAATAATAATAATAATAATAATAATTAAGAGCACTTATATGTGTCTAATAGAATATATTATAAATAATCAAAGTGGGAGACAAAAATGACAATGGGTAGGTTTTTGTCTAATTGATGTGATAAGGTAGCCTAACCTAGGGTCATAATATTGACCCTTTAATTAAATAAGTAATTGAGGTTTAAGGCCATAATTGAATAAAGATTAAAGACTAATCTAGAACTAGTGGTTTTAGAGAGTGTATTAGCATGTGATATTAAAATTAAGAAATTCTAGTATTATTAGTGCTTCATTAACTCTCTCTAAACAATTACATTAGACACTTAAAATAAGGATTATTATTAAGCTAATTGATCCTTTTTTTTCCTATAAAAACCCCACCACATCAACTAGACTAAAGCTTTTAGTCTTGTCTTCCTTTTAGCAAATAAAAGAAACAAAACTCTCCCTTACTCTCTCAAAAATTTTGGCAGCCTCGTCTTCTCTTCCTATCCCTTAATTTCTTTCAATCTATCATAATTTCAAGTCATTTATTAGTTAACTAGAGGATTGGAGGAAGATGGGAAGAAGAATTAGCAAATGATCAAAGCAAATCTAGGTGCATACAAGCTAATTTTTCAACTCTTGTTAAGGTAAGTGTAAGATAGTGATGATCTAGCTTATTACTTTTCTTTCTCTACCCATTTTTCCTTAAAATACCTCTTCCTAATCTGCCATTTCATGGTTTTGTTTACAAATGATGATCAAATGAAGGATTGAAGCTAAACTAAAAAAAGAGAATGATCATCAATTGAAAGGTAAGCATTGATGAGTATTTTGATCATCTTTTTAGCTACATGCATGTAGGTTTTGGTCATGGTATGAAAGTTATTGTTAGGAATGTGAGTAAATAAATTTTAATGATTTATTTTTGCTACTGGACGTGAGTATTTTTGTCTAAAAGAATAATCAAAATCAAAAGGAAATGGGTAATATTGCATGCAATAACACAACTGTAATTTTTATCACTTTGGAGGATTATTTTGATATTTTTATTACCTTTTTTGGAATAAAATTAAATTTTACAGAGTACTAAAAAGTGTTAACTGGATTACCATGGCTGGGGGTTTGTAGAAATTTATTTCATAAGATGATGAAAAAATATTTTTCCCTAAAAGATACCAGTCTGGAAATTTTTAGAAAAAGAAGGACCAAAATGATATTTTTACTAAGCTAAAAATTCCAAATCCACCACTCCAACCTTTTTTTTAGTTAATTTTGAAGTTTTATAACATTAGAGGGAAATTGAATTAGTAATAATAGGTAAAAGTTAAAAAGAATTGTGAAAGGTCATAGTATACAAACTAGGGCAGTTTTGGAAATAAATTAGTAATAATTCAATTTTGGACACCTAAGATAGGACCAAAGAATTTTACAAAATTTAAGAGGTTAATTGAGCTATAGAAAAAGGTTTGAAACCAATTGGACCTCATTTGGATAGATAATGGCACTAACAAAGCCAAACAAACATAACTAGAATTATAATAAGTTTCAAGGGCAGTTTGGTAAATTTACCAACCCCAACAAAACCTAACACCTAAACTCCAACAACTACTAAGGTGTTATTAGAACCCAAATAATAAGCTTTAATGACATAGAGGCTATAAAGAGTGACTAAAAGGTCAAAACTTACAAAAGGTGCAAAGTAGAAAATTGTAGTTTTATATTTGTAGACATGGACTTAAAAATTAAAAATGACCTATTATTGTGTGAATCTTATAAAAAAAGTTATGGAAATCTAATAAGCAGAATTTCATGAGGAAATTTCTAAGAGACATGAGGTTTTAACTATACCTAGACTCGCCAAAATGTTTCCGAAACGTACCTAGATAGATTACGATGAAATAGAGAAAAAAATTGTCACTAAATATGGAGCACGACCCAGATTCCCTAGAAGACTATATGCTGGATTTCTATAATTAAAATGAACATAGGAAGACCCTAGAAATGGTCTTCTAAAATGGAACTCAATTCGGACACCGAACCCAAAAGTTGTGCATACGTACCGAAACCGAAATTTTAAGAACGAAGCATAAACTAGAAAAGGGAATCGGGAGTAGTCTTAGAAAATAGAATATATATATATATATATATATTAATGATTGGTATGAAATATGATGATTAAATTGAGGTTTCTTTACATGTATAGACATCAAAGTAAAGCGGAAAACAACACTTTCAACGATCGGCACACGAAAAAGGTGAGAAACGTCTTTTGTCTATTTCATTCTTTAGGTAATTTCTATTTTCTTTAAATTCTTTCTATTGTTTAAAACAAGTAAAGAAATCACGAACTTGATACCAATCCAAAAATTTGAACAGATATACAAATAAATCGCTCCCGAGAACAATATTACAGTCAAAATAATAATGCTACTATGAGACTTGAATTCAATATAAAACCAAGTGACATGACAATATCAATAAGAATGTCCAAATTCCATAAATAAATAGATACATAAATGTTCTCATAAGTTATCCAAATAAATAAACTATGAATAAAAGAACGATCGAACACATATTCTCCAAAAGTTATCACTACAAATAATTGTACTTGGTAAATATTCGTTACCTATAATATTAGAACTTGCCAATATTTCATAGTTAAGAACATCTCAAAAAGTTATGAACATCCTATTACTGAGCAAAGAATGTGAAGAATGGAGTAAATGTATACCTAAATGTAAAGTAATAAATATGAGAAGCAAATTCCATATGAGCATATTCTAAATAATCTGTTCTTTCAGTACAATATCTACTATAACTTCTAAATAATCTAAATCATTAATTATCAAAAATATGTAAATTCTGTTAAAAAGGCTCTATGTTTTTAATAAATAACCCTGACAAAAACTCTCAAACTGATGCCCTACATGAAATTGATGGTTTGATAATTTAGATGATTTTATTCGACTCTTTTACCAAAATTGTTGATTTTCTTTCCTCTATTTTTTTTTTATTTTTTCAAAATTTCAAATCTTATTAGTTTTAATAAATGATATCATTTAATTATCTAAAAAATTATTGAATTTTCTTTTATTTCTTTATATTTCAAAGAATATTTTTCAAATACTACTGAAGTTAAATTATAAATTCAATGGTTTAGATATTTTTCAAAATAAATAAGATTTGAGACTTACAAATTTATGGTACACACACACACACACATTGCAGGTAGACAAAATTTTCTTCCAAATTTTTATTAATTATTACTTGTATTACAAAATTGTAGTTATCTCCCTAACTCCATATATTTGAGTAAATTTCTAAATAAATACGAAATTTCTTTTACTATCCTGTACAATTTTTTCTTTTGAATGTCTTATTTTTCTCACAAGACAATTTTGAAATAATAAATTGAAGTACCTAATGACTTTACTATTGTTCTAAAATAATCTCCCAAACCTATATTAGCCATCAAAAAGGGACTATAAGATAATCTCAAAATTCCTGAAATTGAGAACATATCTTTGTTAGGTAAATCAACATATTTACTCTTGTTTAGATAAAACTCTAATTATATATATATATATATATATATATATAACCAGAAAATAATTAGAGTTTTATCTAAACAAGAGTAAATATGTTGATTTACCTAACAAAGATATGTTCTCAATTTCAGGGATTTTGGGATTATCTTATAGTCCCTTTTTGATGGCTAATATATATATATATATATATATAAAAGTTTGAAGTTATAGAATATTTACATATATTGAAATTTATAAATATATTTATACTTATTATATTTGCTTATATAAGAAGTAAAGAAAATATCATATTTGCTTTATAAAGGAATTTTACAAGCAAATGTATTTGAGTAATTCATACTTGGTAAATATCCTATCTATAATGTAGTAATGATCAAGAAGAAAAACTTTGAATTAAAGAAATTGAAAAAGCAAAGTCATCTTTTGATGTACGAAATGTCAGTCTTGTAGACAGTGAAATAAAGCTTACGGAAGAGAGAAATTGGGTTCTTCCGCAATAGCCAGTCGGGCGAGACACTGGTCATGACGATCTGATCCGTCGTCATGGGTTTTTTTTTGGAATAATCGATGAGTATTATAACACCTCAAAATGAGGTCCTTATTCAAGTAAGAGCTAAGAAATGTGATTCTCTCATACTCTCACTTGAAAATCTCTGACATTCTAAAGAATTGTAATTATTACTAAATCTTATATATCTCTACATACACATGCACGCATGTGCGCACGCGCGCACACACACATACACACATATGAATGGTGGATGTGTTGAAGAGATTGGAATTGATCCCCAAAATTGGGATAGTAACACTGTATATTTATATGTCTATATAGTTATATCCATTATATAAAGGAAGAATGATGGGGAAAAGTGATGAGATTGGAATTAACTCCCATAAGTAGTAATTTTCTAAATATTAAAAATAATAATTCAATCTAGTATATTATTTCCATTGAGAATATTCATGATAATTCAATCCAATAGTATTTGAATGTGTACATGTATAAATAATCCATAAATAAATTCTTCAAAACAATCATAAGGAAATAGGAAAGTAAAATATAACAAGAATATGAACGGATATGAATACAGATACATCTATAAAAGAGTAATAAAACCACTAGCTGATGAGGATACCCAATATTGATAACTCTAATAATCCTTCTGAAACATTATGATCAAAGATGAAAGTTACATCCTCAAAATAATTAATCTATGACAATCTAAATTACTCCACCATCTATCAAGGAAAATTAAAGATAAATGTTTCCATATTCGACTACTCTTAACACATCTTTATCAATGATGTTATTGTTCTAAATGAACTCAATTCCTATTAGTATCATCTTTCTCTACGGATTCATTCTCCGGAAAGTAAAACACCTTATGAATAAGCTATTCCATAAGATTTCCATTAACAAATAAATCTTAATAATGAAGCCTCACAGAGTACTTTTTTTTACCCACTCCCTATTTTCTTTGCTTTTGTTATTGGTGTTACTTTCTAAGTAAATTAATTACTTGAACATTAAGAACGATCGGTGAGAAGTGAGCAGAACTTTGGAAAGTGAGGAATAAAATTGTAGCATTTAGTGGGTAGATGCTCTTGGTCAAATGAGATAGAGGAAGTTGATGAGAAGACCAGTGGCAAATGTTATTGGGCAACCTTGTACAATATGGAAATAACTATGGTTGACTCTGACAAGCCAAGGAAATAAAAGAAGGAGAAGAACAATTGAAGATTCTTGGAGGGTTCTACGGGTTTTGACGATGATGCACCAGTCTCAAGCTTTAGGACTATCGCACCCTCTGGAATTGGGATGTGACAATTACATTAAAGTTCATTAGTCGTCTTGATAAAAAATGACCAACCAGATAGAGTTCAAAATCCTTTAGGTCAATCTCTCCATCTCCTTGATCAAGTAGCAAATCCTCATCTTCATCTCCCAATTAGAGATTTTTCATACTCTCATTCATAATAGCAATAACATGTCACATAAAACAAACCAAAATAACCCAATGTAGAAATAACTCTCACCTATCGAGAGGAAAGCACACCCTCACCACATGAGGGAAATATGATTAAGGTGACAACGGAAAAAATTTTAAGTTTAGTTTAATAATAGCTGTATATTTTTCTAAATAATAAATTTAAGCAAGATTTTTCCTTTTACACTAAAAATAAAGCTTATAAATAACTCCATTATATTCATGAATAACTCTATTATTATTATTGTTATTATTATTATTATTATTATTATTATTATTTAACTAATGCTTTTGAAGATTATAATAATTTAATATCAATAAAATATTTATTTTTAATTGACACAATCTAATATTTTTCATCATATAATCTAATTTTGTAATTTTAAAACATCTTAATGTTTTCCTAAAACAAACATACACACATCTTTATATTATTAGCACTCTTACAATACATGTTTAGTCGATGTTATGATTTACATTATTTTATGTGTGTTTTTTTACCAAGAAAGATTTAAATGATATTAGATATGAAAGTCATGATATAAAATTTTTCCTAATTCAGAGTAAATACTAACACTCCAGTTTGGAAGTTAAGCATTCCTATGCAAAGCCTTTGACACCCAATCTGCAGCTTTGTTTTAGGATCTAGGTATCCATACAAATTCATAGCATTCAAATAATTTAAAACTATCTTTAAGAAGTAAGATTCTTGGTTGAATCTCCATGTCGTATGTTTCCACTACAACAAATAAACTTTGCAACAAATTAGTCACTTCCATTTCTAAGAGACTAATTTTTCCTCTATTGCATTCTACAATCAGTTCTAGGAAAATTTAAAAAAAAAAAAGTGAATTAGGATTCTGAATTAGTTTTTGCACCTATCCACAAATAAGTGCTTTGTTAAATAGGCAAAAATCACTATAGCCAACATCGCCTTCTTTCTTAGTTTTGGTCATTTGTTTCCATCTAATCAAGGATGGGCTCTATGATCAACATCTCCCTTCCATCAAAATCTAGAGATCATAGAATTAAGAAAAATAAAACAAGGCATAAGGTGGTTAGGGATATCAGTTAAAACTAATCGAATTACAACATCTCTACTAGCGAAAGAAAATAATTTTTGCATGCAAGAAGTTGCCTTACTTTTAACTTTTTTAATTAAAAAGGATAATGACCTTGATTTAGCCCTTTTCCAAAACATGAGAATGCCAAGGTATGTTTCTATTGGGGTTCTGGGAGTCCACATCACCCGGGAGATTTTCTACATGGGCCTTGAAGAGGGAACACACTCATGGGCTTGACACAACAATCCAACTCAAAACCTTAAGACATTGAGTTTATGAGTCTTTCCCATTTATATATCCCTCACCAATCCCATCTTTTTCCGATGTGGGATTAGTAGCACTCTTGAAATCCTAACAATCTCCCCATCAAGAGTGGACATCCACATCAAGCTTTGGCTCCCCCTCGAGTATAATGGTTAAGAGCCTTTTCACTCCACCAGTTGGGCCACACTGGGAGTCACCTCGCTCTTCCACGTGGAAGCTGCCACCACGTGATCTCCACCATCTCCATACTCGTCCAGCAGAACCTTGACTCCGATACCATTTGTTGGGGTCTGGGAGCCCACATGACATGGCAGATTTTCTACATAGGTCTTGAAGAGAGAATACACTCATGGGCTTGACACCACAATCCAACCCAAAACCTTAAGGCTTTGAGTTTAAGGGTCTTTCCCAATTATATATCCCTCTTCAATCCTATATTTTTCCGATGTGGGATTTTAGTACTCTTGAAATCTTAACAGTTTCATCCTTTGACATAGATTTAATATAAGCATTGCAGCTATGTGTGATTGTCAAAATGTGGGGGTTCCTTTACTAAAACTTATAGAAATTTTAGAAAAAATAATTTTTTGCTCAGAGATTTGTTTGAAAAAAGGAAAGAATTCTATTAATCAGGGCCAAGCCCAAAGTTCGAGAATATAAAAGGTTAAGAATGAAAAATCGTTTTATATAGAGTCTCATGGATTGGTAAGAGGATTGGCCCTTTGGTGGAATTATGTAATTTCTATTGATGTTTGTTAACACAGGCAGCAGATAACAAGAAATTAAAAAGAAAAAAACACCAGAAACAATACACGAGATTTACGTGGTTCGGCCAAGGAACAGCCTACGTCCACGAGCAGAGAGGATTCTTTATTTTATGAGAGAAAAACCAATGCAATAGTATAATCAATTGCAGTCGCCACTTACAAACCCTAAAAATACAGTAATATATAAGGTCTATACCTCCTGAAAAAATCCATTTCGGGTCGGGTCATAATTCGGGTTGGCTTTAATTATTCAAGGCGTTTAACAATTCTCCACCTTGGCTTGAATTTTCCCACACCAAAAAAAAACCTCACAAGAATAACTCTCTGCCATCCATGCCCCTAAGGGCCTCATGCTATGCGAACATTCACCAAGTCCAAGCTATGCTTGAACTTTTCTGTAGGCCGTGGCTTAGTCAACATATCTGCTGGATTATCTGC
>CAOJBK010153849.1:0-12749 GCA_948294925.1 Codiaeum variegatum
GTAAATTGAATTTCAAGTCTAATCCAATGTAAGTTCATAATTAATTAAACACTTTATCAATTATCAACAAGGTTAAATACCAAGCCAAAGGATACACTTTATGGTGTGTGACATACTAGGTTCATGTTCTAATTAGCAATAGGATAAAGAAAACTCTTTTCTTCCCACCAAGTATGTTAACCTAATTATACACTTAGTCTCATAAGTCGTGGGTGACGTCTAGCATAACATGTCACGACTACCTAGTTAGAAAACGAATGTCGGTGATCATATCCTTGACATTAGCATGGACCTCTTGATGATAATTACCATGCACTAGAATCCCTTCATTATGAATTTCCAATCTTAGCTAGGGTCATGGAATAGTCAAACTCTATATGCTAGATCATATGACCTCTATCCGGTTTGCATTCTCGATAAGCCCGGTTCCTACTAAAAACTTTTTCTAGTGAACCTTATCCACTCTAGCCAGAGATTCGCTTATCAAGAATAACCAAAGTTCATAGAATTCCTTCCTTGGTTACTTAAGTTAATGAATCCTTTCTTGATTAAACACTTATCCCAACATACCATTGATTATGGCCACCACATGCCATATACCAATACATGACTAGCATTGGTATGTAAGCAGTAACAAACCATAGCCACCAATATGCCATATAACATGTCACCTCAAGTCTAAGGATTATATGCACAATCATGATCTAGATGATGCGATATTGACTAGTAGGTAACGACCCATGTATCCATCATCTAACGTCAAAGTTCAACTTACTCATACCATAAGTATGCTCACGTATTGTAATGACATCAAATGTCTATAGCATGAGACTCACTCCCTACATATTAATAAGTATCTCATACTTATCATGGATGACAATAGAGGTGATGGTCTTCCGGATTAATGGCATCCCTACCAATAACCCTATGACCATGGACAACCATTAAAGCATCTGTATAAAGGGCAATCTGTCACTTATATTCTCAAACTCTTTAGGAATAAATTACCTACAGAATACTTAAGGGATAGATATACGTTCAATATAAGGAATGTTTTCATTAAAGAACATATATACTTAAGCCTATTAGGTTTTCATTTACATTCACATGTTGAGTATAAGCTCTAGGGCATACACTACTAACATTTGGTTGCCTTATTCTTTCTAGCCTTTACAAAGGCATTAATCAAATCTTGTCTAGCCCTAAAGTAATCACTTTCTCCCCCCTTCGAGGTCCTATGTGGGTTGTTCAGCTTTAGTTGATGGCCTATTTCCCCTATTTTATTAAAATTTCTTTGACCGATAAGATCTTTCCCACTTACGGTCAATTTTTGAGAATAGGGCATGTAAAGGAATTATCCTATTATGAGGTTGTATAATTCCTCTACTCTACCTCTAAAATTCACATTTCCCTATTCAGTACCCTCAAACCCAGTTATTATGGGCTTGATTGGGCCTTGTTAAACTATTTAGACAGTGGGCATCCCCTCACCGAACCACTGGTTCTCGAATGGGCGTATTCTTGGGCGATTGTAATTATTTCTTGCGACTTACCTATTAGTAACTCTTTTGATACGAAGGGGGGGTGTTGAGGTTTATGGCCCCTAACTTTATTCTTGGAAATTTAGCCTTAGACAAGAGTTCTCATGCCCTACCCTTTTTTCTTAAACCAACTTACCCCTATTTGATTTGTCATTTCCAAGGGCCACTTCTAGGAACTTAGGACTTTACATAACCATCAGCTCAAAGCTTTACAAATAGTGGACCTGGAGAGTAACCCCCATGTAACCACTATGTTCAGAGCATGGTGGGAAGATCACATCAGTCAAACCCTACCAAATGAGTTTGATGTAGCATGGTCTAGGTTTCATTTATCTAAGAAGACTGACTAAGCTGCTACTGTGTAGGATGCTAGCTCAGGGCGATTTCGAGGTAAGTATCTTACAACAAATCCTTGGAACTTCAACCTATATTTAAAATGTTTATAACTTCTCTTTTATGTAGCTATTATTCCCAAGCTGATTGGTGAGTCAATTCTCATAGTAAAAAGGGGGTCTGGTGCCGATATTTCAAAGAAGGCCTTGAAGAAGCATAAACAAAGTGTAAGCAGCTTCCCTTTTCCTGATGTTTATTTTGCCATTTTCCCTTTTCTAATGGTTATATTTTTGTAGGAAATAAAATTGTGCCTATCTAAGAATGATGGCACTTCTACTGTTGCTGCAAATACTCTTCTTATCGAACAATCTCCATTGGCACGTTCCTTATCCTCCAAGGGGACATAGGTGAGCAAGGGTTGCCCTTAATTGGAGTCATCAAAACTGACTACCCTCGAGGATTCTTCCAAGCATGAATCTTCCAAGGATCATCCTTAGGAGCGAACTCTCACCAAGGAGTCAAGTCAGGAAAGGAGTGATCTTTTGATGCAGACCCTATGGAAAGCTTCCCAACATACTACTATAGAATTCTAGTCCCCTATTGACCTGACTATTGAAGATCATAGGGTTTTAGACATCATTAAAAGCTCCCTTCTAGTCACTACAAAGCCCTCTCCTTTGAAGACTCCCTCCGAGAAAGTTGCCCCATCAAGCTCCCTAAAGGCTTCCTCCTGACAAAACCATTATCCCTAAGGCATCTCTTCATAATGTAAGTAGGCTTATGTTTTTAATTCTCTTCTATTTTTGATTCTAATCTTTTATTTACTACAGGATTACTTGGAAGATTTGGAAGGATATTTTGGGGTTTCTAGCAATGATGGCAAAGGGATTTCAAAATTTCATCCTGAGAAAGAAATATCTCTAGCCCCTTCTAAGCTTGCTGAGGAAATAGATGCTCATAAGAAGGTTCTCTCATCGATGTCTACTAATGGTCTGATAGTGCTTTTTGAAGAGAGTGTTCTTAAAGAGGCCAAGGAGAGACTAAAATATATTGTTGATTATGCCACAGAAGAGCACATCTAGATTGGTCAAAAGTCTTTTCTCATGGACTTCCTAGACCACCTTAATGAGAAATTAGCTACTTCATTGGCAGTAGGCAAAAATGACTGGAGGATGTTAAGGCTCAACTCTCCTAAGTTAAAAACACTCTCATCTCCTTTTGAGATTGTGGGAAGGCTTATATAGACGACACCAAGCCCCTGGAGAAGCGAATGGGGCCTATTGCGAGTGATATTAAACTTCTAAAGAAAGAGTTAGTAGTGAAGAAGGAGGAAATTGCTCATCTTAGAGAACAAAGGATCAGCATCGTTAAGGTTGCCAGGGAAACTTGAAAGTAGATTAAGGCGATGAAGGAGCATATCAAATCTCTCTCCGATGGCATTACCTCTCTCGAGTTTAAGATGTTGATAGATCAAGCCACCGAGAATGTCTTGAAGCAGGAACTCGAAGAGATTTATAAGATTTGTTATTAGATTTATTTCCCTTATAACTTTGAACAAGTCCCTCATAGGCATTTTCACTGTATTAATTTTTGTTAGCCAAGGGGCTGGTTTCTTTATCTTTTAGTTAATGAACATGCTTTGTTATATTTTCCTTTTGACATTAGAAATGCTTGATGGTATGTGTTTGGATCAACCTCTATGGCTGAATAATTTTTAAAGCAAATGTTTAATAAAAGAAAGCAGATTACCAAATAATTTCCCTCTGATATCGAATAAATCCGCTTTAAAATTTAATTTTAAAGTTAATGGCCTAAACAGATAATGAACATAGTCGACTTTGATAACAACTAATGATTCTGATAAAAAAGAAACATAATTAGCCTTAGATATCTAATATAGTATCCATAACCAATAACAAGCCATCGACTTTTGCCAAAAAATGTTAGTTCAATATTTCCCTAAATTTCTCAAATTGAAATAGATCTATAGCATCCCATAACAATGGCTCGTACAACTTTAAATACTTGCCATTAATTTATCAGCCTTGGTTCTTTCCTTCCCTACCCGCGAGTCTATAAGTGCCATTACCCATGATTTTCTTAACTTTAAATGGCCTTTCCTAGTTGGCTGACCGTTTTCCAAGCTCTAGATGCTTGTCTACCAATGGTAGGATATCTTTCTAAACACGATCCCCTATCTTAAGTTCTTTGGACCGAACCCATTTATTATAAGCTCTCTCAACCCTCTTCTTCTATACTTGCATCAAGTCTAGAGAAACTATCCTTATGTAATCTAATTTTCCCTACTCCTCATATTCATCAGGAGAGAACTGGTCTTGATATTTTCTTCTGGTAGACCTTACTGTAAGCTTTGCTGGGATCATGGCATCAAGCCCATAAGTGAGCTTAAATAGGATAGAACCCTTCTCTATTTTGATGGTGGTTCTTATTACCCATAAGGTATCTCCCATGAGTTCATGCCATCTCCGAGGGTTATTATCCACCATCTTTTGAATTGTCTCCTTGATAACCATATTGTTAGCCTCTGCCTACCTGTTGGCTTAGGCATAGTAAGAAGTTGAGTGTAGTAGCTTGATACCATATTCATTGCAAAATTCTCTCACTACCTCACCCGTGAACATGGTTCCTTGATATGTGGTGATCATTTGAGGTAGACTAGTTTGACAAAGAATATGCTATTTGATGAATCCAATCACAACTTTATGAGCTACATTTTTCAAGGGATCTGCTTCTACCCATTTCATGAAATAATTCATTACCACCAATATGAAACAATGAACATGGAAAGATGGATGCTAAATCTTCCCAATAATATCCATAACCCACCCTTTAAAAGGCCATGGTTTAATGATTGAATGAAGCTCTTCCGTTGGCAATATCTGAATAGTACCATGTTTCTAACAAGCTTCACATCCCTTGGCATAATCCATCCAATCCTTTTCCATTTTAGGCCACTAATAACCAATCTTCCTGCCTGATGAACTCCAGCTTCTCTTTCATACACTTTGGCCATGGCCAACATTGCATCCTTAGGGTCGAGGTATAGCAAGAAGTGATCCTTATATTTTTTGTATAAAATCCCTTCCTCCTACCAGAAGTTAGGAATGAGGAGCTTCTTCTGATGATCAACCTCGGAGGGATTTTGTAGGAATTCAATTATAGGCCTTCTCTAATCATGAGTTATGTCAATAGTGAAGACCCCTGAATGTTTTTCCACCTGCTCTTAGAGATGGCCTATATCTTTTGAACACAATAATAATATTGGCCTATATTCTAGGAGAATTTCCCTTAACCATTGGAGATAGCATGATGCTCCCTGGGCTAGCTTGTTTGCTTCCTTATTAGAAGCCATGGTAGAGAATTTGAAAGAAACTTTCTTAAAAGCTTTTAATAAGTGCATCAGCTTGTTGCAATAGGGTTGAAGAACCGATGCTTCACACTTATATTCCTCAGTTAGGTGGTTGATGACTAGTGATGAGTCAGCTCTAATATCGACTGACCGTGCCCCCAGCTCAACCAAAATTTCTAACCCTATGATCATGGCTTCATATTCTACCTGGTTATTGGAACAATGGAATCCAAGGATGAATCCTAGTTTAGTAGTAATGCCTCATGGCAAAGTTAAAATTATACTTACCCCTGCCAATGTTTAAGTTTTTAATCCATCTAACCATAACTCCCAAGTGGACCCCTGGGCTACACAATTCACCTCTTCCTCGGTCATATCTTTGCTTGGGTGATGAGTAAGAAAATCAGCTAAGGCCTGACCCTTCGCTGCTCTGAGTAGGACATATTGGAGATGAAATTCAGAGAGACCTATTGTTCACTTCCCAATTCTATTTCTCAGGTAGGGCCTTGACAATATGTATTTCATCACATCAGTTCATCTAACCACCATGATGACTGCTGGGAGTATGTAGTACCTCAGCTTGGTGCATGAAAAATACAAGGTAAACCCTAATTTATCAATAGGGGAGTACCTTATTTCGTTGTCAGTTAAGCTCCTGCTGAGATAGTAGATAGTCGTTTCATATCCTCCTTGATCTTGGGCCAGCATACTCCCAATTGTATCTTCCAAAGTAGATATATACAGGATCAGGGGCTCCTTGGGTTTAGGAGGAGTCATAACCAGCAGTCTGGTAAAGTAGGTTTTGATTTCATCAAATACCACTTAATTCTTCTTTGTCCTAGTGAATTATTTATTCCCTTTAAGAAACGGGAACCAAGGTCGCAATGTCCTAATTGTGTTGGTGATGAATCTCCTCAAGAAATTAATCCACCAATCATCCTTTGGAGTTCCTTCTTGGACCTCAGGGGAAAAGTCTCCATTGTTGCCTTAGCCTTATTTTTGTCAATTTCCACACCCCTCTAATGCACTAAGAATCCTAAGAAATTCTAGACAGATACCTAAAAGCACACTTTAAAGGATTCATCTTAAGCTGGTATTGCCTCATTCTTTTAAAAGATCGCCTTAAAGCAGCCAGGTGTTTGCTCCTCCTATTAGGACCTAACGACTACATCATCTATGTATACCTCCATGAATTTTCCCAAGAAATCATGAAAGATGGCATTCATTGCCCTCTAGTATGTGCCCCCAACATTCTTTAAACCAAAAGACATTATAACCCACTCATATGCTCCAATTGAGCTAGGACACCTAAAGGCTGTTTTGTTTATATCTCCCTCAACAATCTTGATTTAGTCATACCCCGAGTGCCCATCCATAAAACTTAAGATAGTGTCTCTAGCAGCTGAATCTATCATCAAATCAGCTATGGGCATAGGATATTCATCTTTGGAGTAGCTGTATTCAAATTTCTTAAACCAACACATCCTCAGCTTCTAATTCTTCTTAATCATCAGGACGATGTTGGAGAACCATTCAGTATAAACTGTAGGTCGGATGAAGCCTGCTTTCAGCAACCCCTCAATTTCTTACTAGATCATTTCTTAAATTTCAAGAGACATTCTTCTTATGGGTTGCTTGAATGGTTTGAACCCTGGCTTGATAGGCAACCTGTGCTCTACTAATTCCCTTGCCAGCCCTTGCATTTCATCTTAAGTCCAGGAAAAATAATCTTTGAACTTTCTTAAAAGAGTTATTAGCTTTGTTTCAAATTTTGAGGACAATTTAGCACTTATGAAAATCAGTTGTGAGTCAGCCTCAACTCCCAAATCGACTTCTTTTAAGGGTTCCAGAACTTCTGTTAGCTCATCCTGGAGTTTCTTATTTGCTAACTCCAAAATTTTGAATTCTAGGACTACTCTGGCATCTTGAGCTTCATCCTCGTATATGCACTCCACTAAGCAAACCCGGTCTTGACGAAGATTGTGAAGTTTGAGAATGACCTCCCTTTGCCTCTTAGAGATTTTATCCATGGACTTTTGAGACGATAAAGCTTAGTTTATTGCTTAAAGAGTCTTTGACAGAGATAATTGTTTAACCAACACAACCTACTTATCCACTTTCCTTTTGTGGTCTAAGCATAGGTTTTTTGCCCGTGCATCATAGTAAACCACATCCAAGAAGTGAACCTCCTATTCAAAGGGATTGGGATCAGCATGTACAATTTCAACATAATCATCCCTAAAAAGAATCAACATTTGATGCATGCTTGAGTGGATGTAAAAATTTGAATGGATCCAATCTCTCCCCAATAAGAGATTATAATTGACTTGATCGTCACAACATAGCAACCCATTGGCCAAGTTTTCCTGTTGACTTTGAGTTTTATAGTTACGAACCCTTTAGGTAGTGTCTCATTCTTGGAAAAGTCATGCAGGGAAAGTTTGAATCTCTCAAGATCTTATGAGGTCATTCCCTATTTTTTGAAGGCTTTGAGGGGAAGGATATTGACTCTTGCCCCATTATCCATAATCACTCTATTTTTTAGGATGCTATTCGCTTCAGCTTTGATATAAAAGGCTGAATGTGATTTGTAAAAATCCTTTGGGGTTCCTCCATGATGATTGATAAAGGTTGTACACCCCTATTCTCATCAATCTCAGCTTCCAACACATCCCCGTTGAGAATAGATTGTTGTTCAGGCTTCACTTAGCATTCCTCGGGTAGTATTGTAACCACCTCAAGGTCTTCCTTTGATTCATTAATTGGGGATATGGTCACCATGTTGATGTTTAACTTTTTAATTAACCAAGGTTCCTCCCTCTTTTCTACCATGGCCGAGTTTTCTCCCCGGGGGCGTTTTTTAACCATACTTCATGTCTAACCCCGTTGATGTTAACAATAGCAGGGCCTGCTTCTGAACTCACCTTTTTAGTATCCTTGCCCTAGTGTTTCTAACATGGAGGCTCTTCATGATTATTCTTGGATCTTCTAAGTGTCTAACATTTGGCTTGTTGCTCCTTGGGGCTCCTATTATCAACCTTCCTTCTTTCATTAGCTTCTCTAAGGAGCCTCTCATCTCTAATAGCCAACTTTTGCTCAACTTTCTCGATAGGCAACTTGTTTTTATTCTTCATTGCATCTCTCCTCTCGGCTTCCTAGTTTTCCCTCTCTTCCCAATACCTATCTTCCCATTCTCAGACTTTCAGTCTCCTCTCCTAGAGCTCTTCCTATTTTTTTTAGGGTCAGTTTTGGCAGCCATCTAGAGTTTTTCCATTTACTATTGCCTTTGTAATCTCCTCTTTTGTTTTTGAGTCAAGATCAGCCTCTAGCTCCTCTTACTATGGCCAATTCGAGAGAAGACACTCCCGGAGCTTGACGCCTGAGAGTTGGGTTTATGCTGCTTCCATTTTTATACCCTTTTAGGCAAGGGTTTAAAGGTTTGAGGCTTTCTTTCTTTGGAAAGAGCTTTCCCGTTTGTCACCAAGGGTGTGGATTTTTTTCTAACAACATCAGTATAACTTTTCTCCTTTAGCTTCTCTAGGAGTTGTAACTGTTGTTGGATTATTTTCTCGAGATACTGAAGCCTTTCATGCACTGGGCACTTCTCTTCCCCTTTTGTCATAGCTTGTCTCTTGTTGGGAGGTTGAGATTGGGATGACATCAAATTCTATTTTATATTTCAGGTAAGTTAAACATGCATCATATCCAAAATCTTCACTCCTGTGGTTTGTCTTTTCAAGGGCTTTCCCTTTAAGGTCTAATTTCATTCTAAGGTGATCTATTTGAGCTCCTGGTCTCCCTGGTCTTAGGGAAGTAACTATCACCATATTGACCCTGATCCCTTGCTTGCCCCTTGCTTTAGGAATGGGGTTGTCTCGACTACGACTTTGTCCTTGCCTGGGAACAACTGCCTGCCATCCTCAATTGCCTTTTACACCACATTCCTGAATGTGATGCAATTGTTAGCATAATGAATATCCATATTGTACCATTTACAATATACCCTAGGGAGTTCCTCTGGTGGTGGAATGACATGTCATGCAGTCAATTCTATCTGCCCATTCTTTAGTAGCAAGTCAAAGATTTCTTCATCCTTAGAGATATCAAAGGAATATTCTTTATCTATTGTGTTTGTCTCCTGCTTCTTTTTGAATTGAGGTTTAAGGGCATGACAATATTATAAATTTCCAGCTTTCAGCTCGGCCACACACACATCTATCACCTTATTTGATTCAGATTCTTCCACCTATTTTGTGCACATTTTTACTTATTTTCCTTGTCTATTTAAGTTTATTTTTATCCCAAAATTGAGTTTAATGTCTTTGTTAAGTACTTTTTAGAGAAAGTAAGGAAACAATGCAAAAATGGAGTATTTAGAATGAAAGATGGAGTTCCTGAGCGAATGAATACATAAGGAGCAATTTTTGGAGGGTAAGATGGCACGGGCCATGCCAAGAACCAATAGGGTTATGTCAATTGCATTTCATACCGTGCTAGTTTCTAGATCAAAAGGCTGAAGATTTTATAAGTAGCACGGGCTGTGTAGAACCACGATGGGGCCGTGTGGTGACCCGTGAGCTTTACTATGAAAGAATAAATTGGAATCGCAAGGAACATAAATCAGCTTAGGGCCACGCAACATTGGTACAGGGTCATCCGCCTTTCTAGACAAGCAACATCCTTCCTATGCAAAGAAACAAAAATCTGCATGGGGCGAGATTCTAGTCGCATGGGTCGTGCTCGCATAAAAAGGGGTCATGTCGACCTTTCCTAGTCAGTATAGAAAGAGGATTCTTTTAGGGTTATGGATATCTTAAGCCTTGTTTTGCACTATATAAAGAGTTCTATTGATGTATACTAGGGAGGGAGTTCATCCAAGCCATTGTAAGTGAATTTCTTAAGGGAAAATTAGTTTAGAGATGATTTAGATTGACTTTGAGTGATTGTTTTCATTAGTTTTTCATTATTTTTGCTGTTCATCATCAATTTAGTTTGTGTTAAAGATTGAAGTTTAATTTCACTAAAGATATTGGGATTTTTCTGTACTTTAATTGAGATTTCTTTTCTTAACTTAATTGCTTTAATTCCTTTGGGTTATCTTTGCATTAAGAGACTAAGCATGATTTCTCTTTGAATTATTACTGATTTGTTGAGAATTAAATGAATCATGAACTAAATTTGTTGTTGTCTAGAGATTGAAGCATGAAGTAGTATTGATATGATTAATTAATGTTAATTTATTAATTAGGTTAAACTTATGCTTGATTGAATTGAATTAATTCTAATAACTGATTGTTTGATCACCAATTAGTTAATTTAGGGTTTAGGTGAGGGAGTGAGAGTGGAAGTTTAAATTTGAAACTATTCAATTGAGATTCTAAAATGAATTAGGAATATAAGTTTTAGTCTTAACTCATTTGATTGATGCATGATTTCTCTAGATTACTTTTATGAATGTGATAGCTAGTAGAATAAGTTCTAATTGAATAATTGCATTAAAAATTGGAGAGTTAAACCTAGTTAATTGAATTAACAGTTTAATATCATAAAGGATAGACTATGGATTGTTAATTTCTCTAGACTTGTTCATATCATTGCATATTCATTATTTGCTTATTAATTTACTTTCTTTTTCAAATCAAAACTCAAACTTCATTTTTTTAAAAAAAAAATTAATTGCACCTTAAGAAACAAAATAATAAAGCTGAATAAAATTTAGATCCTTGGGAGATACAACCTTGGTTCTCATCACGTACTATGATAGAACGTATACTTGTGGTTGTTATTTGTTAGTATATTTTGAGGCGAACAAGTTTTTGGTGTCGTTGCTAGGATCTAAAAAAAAAGATATTACGAAGTGTTATTATCTTGTTTCTTTGTTTATTTATATAGATTTTTGTTTATTGTTTTCTTTTTAATTTCTTTTATTTTTTACAATTTTATGAACGGGAGAAGATCTCTCATAGGAGAACTTATCTCTTTTATTGATAAAATGCACAGGATCAGAATTGAGAACAATGACAACACGGAGGTCTCACTAGTAATTCAAGATCCACCTGTATACAATAGGGAGATTGAGATAGTAGATCCATAAAACTAAGGTAACAGGACCCGAGTTAATCCACCAAGAATCATGGTCGATAAGAGGAGACTTATGGAAGAATTTGCTAATCCGATCATTGGATGGCTACTTCTTGCATCCGATTGGACACAACATCAAGGAAGTATGAACTAAAATCCATCCATTATAATATGTTGTCATCATTTCATAGGATGGCTAATGAGAACCCCCTTAATTTTATTTGAGATTTTTACTCGATCATTCAGACTATTGCTCTTCAAGGTTTGAATGAGGGTCAATCAAGAATGAGGTGCTTTTACTATACCTTGAAGGATACTGCTATGACTTGGTTGATGACATTGCTTTCTAATTTTTTGACTACATTGAAAGGCAAATACGGAGTCACGCAGCGGAAGCTAGAAAAACTGTCCGAAATTTTTCAGCCATTATTTTTTATTTTTGCAAAAATCCGATGTTACTCTGTTTTTGGTTTTCAAAAACTTTTATTAAACATTTACCATGACAAAATACTTTTGACATGGTTGGGTTTAGATATTCTTTAAACTCTTTAACAAAATACTAAACCCAAACATGAACCCATATTTAACATCAAGGATCTTTCCAATTATTGTGTAAAACACAATAGAAACAAAGAAGGGTTAGAACATATGATATACCTCAACTCCCTCCTTTGTTTAGCTCCCTAAGTGTGAAGCCTCTAGTTCGACTCACACCGAAGCTATCCTTTGGCTTATGTCTCATTTCCTTCTTAAAGAAACTTGATCCCTCTCTTGGTTGCCCAATTTGTTGGTTCTTGCTTCTTGCTTGAGAATTTAAGACCTTAGGGATTGCATTTGGACTTTGGTTGAGAACACACTTGAAAATTTAAATTTTCTCTCACTAGTTCTTGAGAGTTTCTCTCTCTTACTTCCTGAAGAAGATGATGAATAGTGAAGAAGACTCAAAAAATGAAAGTCATGTGTCCCATTCATCAAGTGTTACCGGCTAAAGATAAATAATATAGCCTACTCCTTTTGACTTCTACTTTCCACCAAAATTACTTCAAATTAATTAAGAAAAAGTAAGTCAAAGATGATGGCTTCTCACTCCATCATCCTTTGACTTACTTGACTTGATTAATAATGAATTAATCAAAGTGATTAGGACAAGCAATTAGTAGGAATCATCTTTGCCTATAATTAATCACATCCCATATAGATTAATTATTATCAACCATAGTCCATATCAATTTAGTCATGTACATTTGTATCTAATACAAACTATGATATAATTGAATAAATTCCATAATAAATTAGACTTCAAGATATGCTAGGATCTTTGTAAATTTAATTATAAGTCTAACCCAATGTAATTTAATAATTAATTAAAATCTTTAATAAATTATCAACATGGTTAAATACCAAGCCAAAGGATACACTTTATG
>CAOJBK010154625.1:0-11725 GCA_948294925.1 Codiaeum variegatum
CCTTCAAAACCCCACAATCCCGGTGTGCTTGTGGGTTTGGTAATAAAATTCCATGCTGCTCCCCAATCCCCCCCCCCCCCCCCCCCCCCCCCCCCTTTCCAGAAATCTGCAAACTTGGCGAAGGCACCTGTGACTGAGCAAGTTCCAATATATAGCTTTTGACCCTTCGCCAAGTGGGGAATAGACATTATTGGCCCCTTCCCAATGGCTCCATGACAGAGAAAGTTCTTAGTTGTCGTGGTGGAATACTTTACAAAATGGGTCAAAACAGAACCTCTGGCAACCATCTTAGCTAACAACATAATCAAGTTCATATGAAAAAATATCATTTGTAGATTTGGGATTCCCTATTAGCTCATCGGTGATAATAGGAAGCAATTTAACAATGAAAAGATAAGGGAATTCTGTGATAGATTAAGCATTAAGCAACACTTATCTTCAGTGGCTCATCCTCAAACCAATGGGCAAATCAAAGTTACCAACATAACTATCCTTCAAGGGATCAAGCAAAGATTGGAAGGATATGGAATATACTAGGTTGAAGAGCTCCATCATGTTCTATGGGCATACCGAATCACTCCAAGAGAGCCCATAGGAGAAACCCCCTTTGCACTAACTTTTGGCACCGAAGCTGTCATTCCTGTTGATATAAGGTTACCTAGTGGAAGAATCTTTTACTACAATGATGACGAGAATTACATATTAAGGAGGGTAGACTTGGATATATTAGATGAGCTGAGAGAAGAGATAATCATCAGAACTACTGCCTATAAGTGAAAACCTGCCAATTATTTTAATAAGAACGTGAAGGTTAGAAAACTTGAAGAAGGTATCCTGGTATTGAGAATCCTTGTAGCCACGAGTAAGAGATAAGGAATCGACAAGCTAGCCCCAACATGTGAAGGACCTTTCAGAGTCAAACAAGTGGTAGGACCTAGCACATACAAATTACAAACTTTAGAAGGCATAGAAATATCTCATACTTGGAATGTACAACACCTAAAAATGTACAACCAGTAATTAAGAAATTAATGAAATTTTGCCTTTTGAGTTCTTTTCATGTGTATTAAATTCTCATAAGACATGCTTGACAGGAAAAAGATCTTATAGGGGAGGTAAACGTCATCGATGAAGGATACAAGACCTGCTTGGCAGGCAAAAGACATTCTAGGGGAGGTAAAACATCCTTGATTAATGATACATGACCTATTTGATAGGCAAAAAACCTTCTAGAGGAGGCAAAACATCCTTGATGAATGATATAAAACCTGTTTGACAAGCAAAAGACCTTCTAAAGGAGGCAAAATGTCCTTGACGAAGGATACAAGACCTGCTTAGCAGGTAAAAAACCTTCCAAAGGAAGATAAAAAATGCTTAATGAGAGATATAAAACATGCCCGAAAAGAAGGTTAAACATCTTTAACAAAGGACACACGACCTGCTCGATGGGCAAAGGGCCCCACCAGGTAGGTAAAAGATATGAGACCTTTAAAGGACATATGTCCTCGAAATAACTCCTCTAAAGAACCAGCTCGAAATTGTCCTGAAGAATTTTTAAAGGAGCCTACGAGGAAAGATAAGCCAAAAACCTTACATCAGGAACTCCCCATGGCTTAAAAGGATCGAAAAAGTGAACATTGCTTCTAAAATCATAACAAAACCAAGAAATGCTTAAAAAGACAACAACCAAAAAATATGAAATGAAAGGGAAACTCAAAACATATTGGAAGAAATTGAGACTTTTCATTAAAATTCCTTTCAAAATTTACAAAAAATATACAAGACATTACAGAAAATGTACGAAGGTTACACAAAAATTTAAGGAGAACTACAAAGTAAAGATTGAGGGGCTTCGTCATCCTGATCCATAGAGGCACTCAGATCTTCACTGGAGAATAGAGATTGAAGGGGATCCTTAGCTTTGTCGTCAGAAAAAATGGGAGAAGGGGGTCGGACTATGGTACCTAAATATTCTTCCAACTTAGGAACCCTCACCTTCTCTGCTTCATGAACTGGGAAAGATCCCTTCAAATCTAGGAACTTCTCTTCGACTTCAGTGATGGTCTTGTTGTGCCGAAGGACTTCACTCAAAACATCCTTTCTCATAATGTACTTTCGAAGTCAGTGGGAGTTGAAGAAATCAGTAATAGCCTAGCGCATCCCCTCAACCTAATTCTAAACATGCTTTGACATAGCCTGTCAGGTCTTCTGGGACAACCGAAGGTCTTTTTGTAGTTAGGCCTTCTCATCCTGGAGGGTGTGATTTTGGCTTTCCAAAGGAAGGACCCTCTAATTTAGAGTATCTATGAGTCTTTGTTTCTCTTCCAGCTAGCTACGAAGTTCTTCTTGGATTAATCAGGAAATTACATATGGCACTCTCACACTATGATAAGTGTCCACCTTGGGAGTTATACAAATACTATAAATACCTCACATTGGCATGCATTCCGAGATATGTCCAATTGATCCCAAAAATCCTAACCAATCCACTAAAGGCTCGAGCCTTCTAAACCCATTACTGAATTGAGCGTCAGAGGGTCATTGCTAGACTCAAAACTTGACCCTTTTAGCTCATTCTTGTTCATTGGTGCATGTATTCTAACCTTAAAGGTTCCATCAGTCCAATAACCATCTAGAGATCATAAGTTGATAGGTTACAACCCTATCAAATATATTGTAAAAAAATAATATTTTTTAATTAAGTATACAATTGGATTTGTATAGCGGATATTTTATGTTCTAAACTCGAATCCGTCATGGATTATAATTTTCAAACCAAAACCCATCTTAAACCTGTTAAACAATACACATACTCTTCTTAATAGGTGTGGATCAGATTCAAATTATAGATTTTTTGTTTTAAACATTAGAGTCATACTTCAAACATATTACTTAAAGAAAGAAGCGAAACGACGATCCTCGGTTGAAAGTTCGTTATCATCCATTTGTCAAGAAGTTTGCCTTTGCCGGTTAGCCCCTTACAATTGTGCAAGAAATTGATTGAAATTCATTTCAAGCACATTAATTTTGTAATGGAAGTATTTGAATTTTAAAATAAAAATATATAGATTTATTTGTGAGTTGCAAAGCTAGGTTTAATTTGAGGGAAGGGGAAAGGGAGGAAAATAATTATTTTTTATTATGAAATAAGAGTACATTATGCATTGATGTATTTTTAAAATACTTTCACTTTCAATTATTTTTAAAATATTTTGACTTTTAATTATTTTTAAAATATATAATTAAAATTTTATAATAAAATAATCTTATGAAAATATTATCTAAAATAACATATTGATATATTTTTTATATTATAGTTTAAAATATTTTTTTATAAATTTATTTTTGATATTTAGGCACGAAAAATAAAACAGATTATTATTTGAAAATGAAATAGTATTAAGTTGCAATTATTGTTAACAATTACTCAATTTATTCTTAAATAAATGGTCGTTTTATTTTTCGTGTCTAAGTACAAAAAATGAATTTATAAAAAAATATTTAAAATCATAATATAAAAAATATACTAATGCATTCGTATAAAATAATACTTTCATAAGATTTTTTTTTATAATTTTTTATTTATAAATTTTAAAAATAATTAAAAGTTAAAGTTTATAATTGATAAATGTAATAATAACTTATTTCAGAAAAGACAAATTAATTATATTATTATTTCTAAGAAAATTCAAATTAATGATAAAATTTAATGTTGATGCCCAAAAATTAGGCACATAAACTCAACCCTAGAGTTAAAAAATAACCCTAGTTAATAAACTTAATTCATGAATTAAAATTTGAACCCTAGTTGTATTTGGGTTAAAATAAAATAAGAAAAGTAAAATATGAACCAAACCCATACTTGCCTTTTATGTTTATTTATTTTCCAATTTCTCATTTTGGGCACCTCTCTGGCATTTGAGAATTCTTCTCAAGTTCTGATTTTGACAAAAAAAAAAAAAAGGGTCACTGTGCATGAAGATTCAATTCAAATTCAAACTGGTCTTTCAGATTTCAAATTTCTTCTTCACCTTTTCTTAAATAGGTATCTGTTCGTATTCTCTTTGCCCACCTCCAGTTTTTTTGGTTTTAAAAAGACTATTTTTTAAAATTTGTCTTCACTGTTAATTTTGAGAATCCTGATGGTAGAATCTAGGGTTTTCAGTTTGAACTCAATTGCTTAAATTTAAATGGTGAAAATTGACCGTTTAGAGGTTTTCATTCAAACTTCACTGTAGATCCGTTGTCGCTTGATTTGCATTTTTGCTATGCATCATATTTTTTTAATTGTGTATTAATTTTGAAGTTACTGAGCATTGTTGGTTCATTTGTTTTCTTTCTGAATTCTAGATTTTGGTTGTGTTATGTGAGTAGATGTATGAGTTGAAATGTAAAAACAGTTGAAAGCTTTGTGCTGAGAAGTGAATTGAAGCTTCAAACATTGTAGTTCAATGTTATTGATCTTCAAAACACTTTAATTATGCTTTGTGTTTGGATTCAAGCAATTTGCAGAACTTGAAGAGAACTAAGAGGAAAATAGTGTCAGAAAATAAAATTATGTGCATTTTATATCTGATTGAGAATACATTTGGTTTTTGTTAGGAAATGGGAAATGGGAAATGTAATATAAGTATTGGACAGAACTCCTTTATTTCTTTGTACCGGCCGAAACTGAATTTTTGATGCGAAAGGCTCCGTTGATCTCTTTCGTCATTGAAAAGGAAGATAAAACATTATTTTCTTTTTGTTTACATTTATTTGTAAATATATCTGCAAAAGAATTTAAAATTTTTCATATTTAACCCTCATCGAATGTGTCTCTTGGGTTCAAGCGAGTTATTAGCTTACTAGTCTGGAAATGCATTCTGTGATATTGGTTGTCTTGTTCTTTTCTTAAGTGGCCACATGTTAAAATTGCGTTAGAAAAATGTTTGAAAGTATAAGTTTGCCTTGACATAGCATCTAGGTCTATGTAAACAGAGCAAAAGGAGAAAAGGAAATGAAATCTTGACTTTCATTACTTTACTAGTTTGTGTAAACTCGAAGAGTGTAAAAGTGCTTTATGCGAAGAGGAGGACAACTTCATCAGTAGTATGAATCTTTCACAAATCTCCATTTCTTTCGTTCTTTGTTTGAAATGCTTAAAATTTCATCACTTTCTCATTTATTTATTTGTTTGTAAAATGTGGAAATGCATTATTTCCTTTTCCTTTTGATTTATCTGGTATCTCTACCCACATTCCAGATTTTTCATACTAGTTCATATAGATACTATTGGTTTTCTTATCAAATTACATGCATCGATTAGCATGGAAGTTCTTGCAATATATGATAATTACATAGTTTCTTGTGTGCTTTGGAATTTCAATCGGAAACTTTAATTAGCTTGCCTTAATATGCATCTTCACCAAAGTGCTGTTGTCTATAAATATGTGGTGTGAACCTATTCAGAAGATGAATAAATAAATAAATTCAAATGCCTAATTTATGTTTCCTTTATTTTACATCATCAGATTGGATGACCTATACGATGGTCAGTGGCACTCCTTTTCCCCAAACCTATTCCCCCACTCCACCCCACCCACCCACCCCCGTTTAGCTAACTTGGGAGTCAGGATTTACCATCAGGGTGTGTCCTTAGGAACTCCAAATGAATTTCTTTATGAGTTCATCAATGCTCGTGTTAAAACTATGAAATGAAATTTACCCCTAATTTATTTCCTGATATTTTTGTAAGGTTGTTTAGGACAAGAGATTTGCCTTTTTTCCCAACATCATCATGTACTAAATTTGTGCCCTGTAGGGTTTGAGGTGCCAAACCTGACATGTGTTTCAAAAAAGCAAGCGTGCTTGCTGGAAACCGTAACCATTTATAAGTGGCATGCGCATTCCACTTTTTCTATATGACATATGTATATACATATGGAACATAACTGTATTTTCTGAGTTGGTAGATTTTCTTCTCATCTTTAATCAGAATTATTTGATCATTAGAAGTTTATGGTTTATAAGTGTTTTCAGTTTCCATATAGATCATTATAAAAGCCTTTTTTTTCATTTAACATTGATAGTACGAATAGTCTAGTAGGTACTAGGTAGTGCACAATACAGGAACTAGGCATTTTAATCTTATTGTAACTGACTTTCATTGCGGTCCTATATCTTTTCCTTTCAAGCTTTGTCTTCTTAATTTTATTGATTTTCATTTTTTTTCAGAAGCTGTTGAATCTTATCCTTCATTATGTGTATTCATGAAATGATAAACCTTGGGATAAGCATATTATGCACGAAGCATGATAAGATTTTATGAGCTTGAAACTGATATTCACTATTAGGCATGAGGATGCACGAGAGATTTCTTTTGATAATAAAGCTATTGTTATTTTTATGTTACAGTTTGTTTTCCTCAACATTTTTATGGAAATAATTTGCATGAGAATGGTGGATTTTTTTCCTCTGCATTTCTTTTAACCCTATATCAAATTACAAATGCGTGTTGAGCTGTTGTATTACTGAGATTATTGCTCTGATTAGGAGGAAAAAACTTGCTTTTCTGCTCAAAATAGTTAAACTTGCGCCTAATTTCTTCGAGTAACTATGATAGGTTCTAGTCAAATAAAGCTTCATTATCACTCGAAATTCATTTTCTGGCAAAAATTTAAATTTTTGGTCTACAAGTATGAATTGAAGTGAAGGTCATGTTTTAACTACATTTAGTTCACCTGGTGATTTACCTTTTATTCGAACAATCCTTTCCAATTTTGTGGTTTTTTTTTTTCATTCAGAATTTTCATTTTATTTGGGCAGGTGTCAAACTACTGCAGAAGTTTGAAGCAGCACAAGCTTTGGAATCTGGTTGTTCATAATTTAGATTTTGATGGTATTATATAGCAGATCGAAATTAATTACCCTAACTGAAGGAAATATGGAGTGTAATAAAGATGAAGCACTGAGGGCTAGAGAAATTGCCGAGAGGAAGTTTAAAGAAAGAGATTTTTCTGGGGCCAAGAAATTGGCTTTGAAGGCTCAAAGCTTGTATCCTGAGCTTGAGGGTATATCTCAAATGTTGGTGACATTTGATGTATGCGCCTCTGCAGAGAGAAAAAAGGTTACTGGTGAAGTTGATTGGTATAGCGTGCTTGGCGTAAGCTCTTGGGCTGATGACGAGACAGTCAGGAAACAATATAGGAAGCTAGCCCTTATGCTTCACCCTGATAAAAATAAAAGCTTAGGTGCAGATAGTGCATTTAAGTTGGTGTCAGAGGCATGGAGTTTATTATCTGATAAGGCTAAGAGATTAGCGTACAATCAGAAATTGAATTTAACAGGGTTTCAACAGAGAGTTTCAACTCAGACTAAGGTTTCATCTACCGCCAATGGCTTTCATAATAGTAACAATGCTGTAAATTCTGATGCAAGAGCTCAGAGCAAGAATAATCGAACAGTGCCAGCCTCAGTTCAACCCCCTTCGTACCAAAAACCTGATACTTTTTGGACTAGCTGCAACAGATGTAAGACGCAGTATGAGTATCTGAGGGTATATTTAAATCATACCCTCCTATGCCCAAACTGTCGCGAGGCTTTTTTTGCTGTAGAGAAGGGTCCACCGCCAAATGTTATGAAATCCAATTATTCTTCTCGTCCAAAGCATCAGAACGCCAAGCATCGTGCTGCAAATAATAATGTGTTTAATGTTGGAAGAGCTCAAAGTTCAGCACCTGAGGGCTTCAGTATAAACATGTCTAATAACACAGATCACCAGTGGAATCATTTTTCCAGAATGGCTGGTACTGGGGGTTCAGTCGCATCACATTCTGCTTCTATGCAAGCTCCGGCTCAGCAGGCACATCAAGTTAAGAGAGGGCGTGAAGAAGGAAAGGTAGGTGCTGAATGGAAGACTGGTAATTCTGCAGCAGGGGTTGACCAACTGTTTAAAAGGAGAAGAGCTGATGAAACTAACGTGAGTTGTTATGGAGCTGACATAGGTAATGGAAGAGCAGGCTTGGGAACTGCATCTGAACAAGGAAGGGCCTATGGCTTTTCTAGTATTACTAGTAAGCTCAACAGCAAGAGAGAGTTATCACTGCTGGAGGTCCGAAACATGTTAGTGGGAAAGGCACGGATGGATATTTGTAAAAAGCTTGAAGAATGGAAGTCGAATCAAGCAAAACAGAAAGAGAATAAAAAACAGAAGACCATGGTAAAAAATGATATGAGTAATCAAAGCAAGAAGTCTAATCCTGGTTTTTCTTCTGATGATTCCATCAAAGAGGCTCCTGCACCAAAGATAATTAATGTTCCAGATCCTGATTTTCACAATTTCGACTTGGATCGAACTGAAAGTTCTTTTGGAGATGACCAGGTTTGGGCTGCCTATGATGACAGTGATGGGATGCCTCGTTTTTATGCTCGAATTCAAACTGTGATCTCCCAGAATCCATTCAAGATGAAGATTAGTTGGCTTAACTCGAGAACCAATCGTGAATTTAGTTCTTTAGACTGGATAGGTAATGGTTTCCTCAAGACTTGTGGGGATTTCAGAGCTGGCAAACAAGAAATCAGCGAATCTGAATCCTTAAATTCTTTCTCGCACAAGGTTAAATGGACGAAAGGTTTTCGTGGGGCAATCCGCATACTTCCAGGAAAGGGGAACATTTGGGCTCTTTATAAAAACTGGTCACCAGATTGGAATGAGCAGACTCCAGATGAAGTGGTGCACAAATATGAAATGGTGGAAGTGCTTGACGACTATAATGAAGAACAAGGAGTGTCAGTGGTTCCACTCGTTAAGGTCGCTTGTTTCAAGACAGTTTTTCATAGGCATTTGGATCCCAATGAAATCAGGAGAATTCCAAAAGAAGAGATGTTTCGTTTTTCTCATCAGGTCCCAGATCATTTGTTGACCGGTGAGGAAGCTCCTAACGCTCCAAAGGGTTGTCGGGAGTTGGATCCTGCAGCTACCCCTTGGGATCTTCTTCATGTAATTACACAAACCGATGAACCAACAACAGCAGAAACTAAAGAAAGTAAAATGGGGGAAGAAATAGCTCTGAATTCGACACAAATTAACCTTGATCAAACGGTGGAGATTGCCTCAAAAGCGAAGGAAGGTGAGACAATAGAAAGCGATGATGATATCATATTAGTTTCAGTTTCGGACTTTCCTTCATAAGTGGCTGAGAGAAAGCCAATGTTGTAGATGACGATGAAAAGGCTGAAATTTTAGCTAGTGGAAACCGATCAAGATACACCAATATAGGTAACCTTTTCTTTTTGTTCCTTTTGCAAAGCCAAACCAAACTGTAGATGTTATTTTGCACCACACTGAATCTACAAATGCTACAAAGTATTCTTTTTTGGGTTCTTTTGGCTGTATAATTTTTAGGACAGTTAAATTCGGGTGTAAATGAACTACTCGTAGCTTGACTACAACCAAGTTTGTTGCTGTGGCAGCAGCCCATTTAACTGTATTTACTTCGGCTATTTAACAATGGCTATTTGCACAAGAGCATTTGTGTGCAAGATAACTGTGATCTCAACTTACCAGCCATGGAAATGTTGATTTGTTGCTTGTTTTATTAATTGAATTTTTACAGATTGCATTATCACAAGTACAAAACTGCGTTTTTCTTTTTTCTTTTTAAACCTATAATGCTTTTGCTGGGCTTTCGAATTTCAGTGTTGGTCTGGGCTTAGCTTATTGAAAGCCTGATGGGCCTATGCTTAATGTTAGTGTATTGAAAGTAGTATATATATATATATATATATATATATATATTTGATGGAATTCAAATATAATTCATAGATTGAAGTGGGCTACATAATAAGGATAACCTTCTCCTCTACACGTGGTCAGGGAGGTTCGAACCTGCGATGTCTCTTTTCTCACACTTTTTTGCAAGTGATGTAAAGATCAATCGGGCCACAACTGATTGACAGTAGTATTAGTTTTATTAAATTCAGTTTTTTTTTTTTGTGGTTTTTCTGAAAATTCATATAGAATTTTATAAAGCTGGCATGTTCTAGATTATTGGTAATAAGAAATTCAAAACAACAGTTTTATGTTCTTTCATTTTTCTTTTCCTTTGAATAGTATGAGAGTTATTAACTTGCAATTCAGGTTATTTACTTTTTATAAAATACAATTCAACTTAAACAAAACATGACTTTCAATTACCTTAGGACTGGGCAATTAATTGCAATTAGAAAATACTTAAAAATATCAAATGGAAATAATTAATTATTGAATGGAAATTTAGAATTGAGACCCTGTACAGGTTGTTGATGACTTAAAATAGTTTTTCAGATAAAAACTTCTATAATTTTGTATTTTCATATAAAGTAAACAACAACAAACGCCAGTCTTTCTAATGAAGGAATTTATTGGAAAAATTACTAATAAGGTGAGATGACTTTTCAAAATTTTTGATATTGTTTATTTTTTTTCTTTTCAATACTTTACAAAAAATTTTAAAAAAAATGCACATTAGAGATAATTTAATGATTATTGTATATATTACATAGATAATAGAACCGATAGTGATAAAGTTAGAAAACTTTTCTTCGAATCAAAAATTTTAAATTATAATTTGTGTTAAGATAGTATATATAATTAAACTAATTTTATACATATTTAAAAAAAATACATAAAACAAGGGATCAAATATAAAATGTTGTATGGTTTCTAATGCGTTAGATTTAAACTTCTTTGGTCTATAAGTGCCGACTTGCAATATAAAGAGTCAGTCAAGGTGCCGGATGTTATGTCCGGCGATAACTCTCCGACGATCAAGTCAATATCTGCAAAGGAACTAAGCTAATGTTCTCAAGAATATAATTGTGATTGTGTGTCTTTAGCTCATAGAGTAGAGCTTTGAGCATATAATCCAAAATGTACCTTCAATGAGGTCTTCGAAGGTTGTATTTATATCGCTTAAATCCTTTAACTGGGACATATGTCTATATGATTTGGGCATGTAGGATATGTGACGGCTGTAGACAACTTGTATGTTGATGCAGGAAATAATCAAGACGAACAAAAGATAAATAAAATATCTGTTTAGTCTAAGAATGCCTAGAAATTTTATGAAACCCAGCGAACTACGCTCGGAAAGAATTTTATAAAATCTCAAAAACTGCTGTTCACAACTCCATATGACTTATTTATAGTAAAACAGGAAAACCCTAAACTGGGAAATAACAAAAGAACAAAATTCGAAATTTAAAAATAACAGCAAAAATAAAAAAATGCCAATTCGAGGGCCTAAACGATCGAATTTGGCCAAAAAGCGACGGACTGCACGTCCAAAGGACGTGATTTTGTTCGCTGGCCCGTTTCCAATGATAATAGGCTACAGAAACGCAAAAATCCAACACTCCCAACTCTTGCCGCAAATTGGCCGCAATTTTAGGCATTATCGCTGAAATGGGCCTAACGCCTAGACTTGCGGCCCAATTTCTCCATGAACTTCAATTCCGCTTCTAGTTCTGCATCATTCCCCCCAGGTTGAAAAGAATTCGGTCTCGAATTGTCATCGTCTGAAGAATCACCAGTGTAAGGATATAAATGCTTGACATTAAAAATATCAGCGGTATGAATGTGACTTAGTAACTGCAGACGGTAAACATTGGGATTAATCTTTTCTAAAATCTGCACGGGGCCAATCTTATTTGGGGAGAGTTTATTGTATTCTCCTACAGGAAAGCGGTCTTTAGTCATGACTAC
>CAOJBK010154775.1:0-10960 GCA_948294925.1 Codiaeum variegatum
TTTTTGATACCAAAAAACCCTTTCTCTCTCTGTGTGTCTATATATATTCGAGATTACTCTATTATCTCCTCTATATTTTTTTTTTTCTCTTATATATATATATATATATATATATATATATATATATATATATATATATATGGCACCTCTTTGCCTTCCATAGTTCGTAGCTTGTACGTGGTTGGCCCAATGGCTTCATCCACCTTGAATGGGCCTTCTAAACTTGATGCCAGCTTTCTTGAGCCTTCTCTCTTTCCTGTTGCTTCCAGGCTTCTTATTACCAAGTCTCCTGCCCTGAATATTCTGCTCCTAACCCTTCAGTTAAAGTAACATGCAACTCGGTTCTTGTAGGCTACGATTCTTGTGAAGACTTGCTCTCTTAGCTCGTCTAGCAGGTCGAGGTCAATCCTCCTCTCTTTCTCATTCTCCTCTTTACCATAATATTATACTCTTCTACTGGACTTCCCAATATCTACTGAGAGGATGGTTTCAGTGCCGAAGGTGAGACCATCCTAGGGGTTGTTCTATAGACCCATAGCACATGGTACAACTGTTCTCCCTAGTTTCTTTCGCATCCTTCAAGCCTTCAATTTAGTCCATGGATAATGGTTTTATTAGTGACCTCAGTTTGCCATTAGACTGAGGGTGGGAGACCGAGGAAAAGTGTTGCCTTATGTTGAGGCCTTCGCAAAAGTCTCTCATCTTGGCATTGTCGAATTGCTTTCCATTGACACTAACGATCTGATGAGGCACTCCAAACCTGCATATAATGTTCCTCCATATGAACTTCACCACATTCTCAGCTGTGATTACTACTAAGGCTTCTATTTTTACCCACTTGGTGAAGCATTCTACTGCCACTAAAAGGAACTTCTTCTGCCTAGTGGTTGTTGGAAAAGGCTCCACTATGTCCATTCCCCATTTAACAAAGGGCTATGGACCATAGATGGGTATCTGCTCAGCTGTTGGGACTTTGTTCATGTTAGCGAACCTCTAACAAGCTTGAGACCTTCTTACCAGCCTCATATCATATTCTTTCATGGTAGGCCAATAGTATCCCTGTCTGATGGCCTTAGCTGCTAAGGTTTTTCCTCTCATATGCATTCCAAAAGCACCTTTATGCATCTCCCTCAACATGTATTCAGCTTCAGTGGGGGTCAAACATCTGAGCCATGGAAGAGAGAAGGCTCTTTTGTAGAAGACTCCATGGTATATGGAAAAGTGAGAGCTTCTCCACTTGATTTTCTTTACTAGCTTCAGATCCTTTAGGAGTTTGCCTTCCTCTAGTTACCTTCTTATTGGGTCCATCCAACAGGGTTTCGGTTCTACAGCTATGATAGCTTCAGGTTCCTCTATAGAAGGCTTGGCTAGGACCCCTAGGAATACCCTGCTAGGAATGTCAGCTGGGTGGGCTATGGTGAACTTGCTCAAACTATCTGCTCTGTTATTTGTTACCCTTGGGATCTTTTTAAATTAGATTTTGATCCCTTGTCCTTCATTTTCTTCAGCTGTAAAGTATTTAACCATGTCTAGGTGTCTAACTTTGTACATACCTTCAACATGTCCCAATACTAGTTGTGAATCGCTATAGATATGCAGTGTTTTCATATATAGATGTTTAGCCACCAAAAGGTCTTAAAGGAGAGCTTCGTACTTAATTGTATTATTTGGTTATGATGAAGTCCAGCTTCAGGGTGAACTCTATTAGTACTCCCTCTTCATTCTTAAGCACTACCTCGACTCCGCTGGCTTCCATGCCGCTGGCTCCATCTATAAACAACTCCCATTTGACCTTCGGGATTTAACCCTCGGGTTGTCCCATAGGTCTGCTTCCAGGAATTTCCTCTGGTGGAAACGAGCATTCTAAAATGAAGTCTGCCAAGGCTTGAACTTTGATGGCTTTATAAGGCCTATATTCCAGGCCATATCCTCCTAGTTCTATAGCCCAACAAAGTAGTCTTCTAGAGAATTCTGGCTTATGCAAGAGCTTCTATAAGGGTTTGTCTATGACCACTACTCCTTGGTGTTCTTTCAGATAGACCTTAAACTTTATGCAGGAGAGCACTAAGGCATACACCATTTTCTTGAGGGGGTTGTAGTTCAACTATGCTTCCTGTAGTACTTTGCTGAAATAATATACTGGTTTTTGGAGGACTCTTTCTTCTCTAACCAATACTGAGCTAACTGTGTGCTACGAAGTTAAGAGGTACAATAAGAGCTCTTCTCCTTTGAGTGGTCCACTCAGGACTAATTCTAAGGCTAGAACCTTCTTCAATTTGTCCATGGCTTGCTGGCAGTCTCCTGTGCATTCAAAGGTGGCGCTCTTTCTAAGATTTTTTAGGATGGGCGATATTTCTCCCCAGACTTTGACATAAATCTGTTTAGTACCACCAATCTTCCTGTCAGCTTCTAAACTAATTTCACACTCCTCAGGGGGTTCATCTCTAGGATCGCTTAGACCTTGTCCGGATTCAACTCGATTCCCCTTTCACTGACCTAATAGCCAAGGAATTTTCCTCCCTGGATGAAAAAGGCATATTTTTCTGGATTTAGCTTCATTCCATAGGCATTAATCACTTTAAACACTTCTTTAAGGTCTTGAATGTGTTGTAGGTAGCTCATAATTTTGACCACCATGTCATGTACATATACCTCGAGACTCCTCCCAAGATGCTCCTTGAACATTCTATTGATGAGTCTCTTATAGGTGGCTCCAGCATTCTTCAGCCCAAAGGGCATAGACACGTAGCATTAAGTTCCCTTTTCCATGATGAATGAAATCTTCTCCTCATCCTTTTCATCCATTCTGATTTAGTGATAGCCTTATTTGGCTTCAAGCAATAAGAAGTATTTGTATCCAACTGTTGAATATACCAGCTTGTCTATCATAGGTAGTGGATATGAGTCCTTAGGACATGCTCTATTCAAATCAGTGAAGTCCACATATATACAATAGCCACCACTGGCCTTCTTGACTATCACCACATTCACAAGCCAGTTAGGGAATTGCACCTCCCTTATAAACCCTGCTACAGTCAGCTTTTCAATCTCTTCATCTATGACTGCTTTCCTCTCAGACCCAAAGCACCTCTTCTTCTATCTAATGGGCTTGGATGTAGGGTCCACATGGAGTTTATGAGTGATCACCTCTGAGCTTATTTTTGGCATGTCAGAGGAGACCCAGGCAAAAGTTGCAGAATTGCCTACCAGGAATTCTTGCCCTTGCTTCTTTTCCTCCAAGCTTAAGGTGGAATTTATCTTTAAGGTTTGACCATCTCTAGCTACTACAAATGGTTCTAGATCTTGTGCAGATTCACCTTAGTTTTTGCTTGGATCTTTTGGGGAGCTGTCTCTACCAGATTCACCTCTTCAAGCTCTAGTGACACTAACTTCCTTTTCCTTTCATTTTGCAAAGTCATTATAGGGGCCACATCACCATAAATGTCTAAGTCCAATCTGTCAGGAAGGGGAACTATCAATTTGAACCTTCTAATACTCACAGAGGTGTCCAAGTCCCACAACAATGGCTTTCTTAGCAGCACATTATAGGACATAGGCAGCTTTGTCACAACGAAGATTGTCATCACCACCACAGCTTTTGGTGCTTTACCCACTGTCATAGGTAGTTCGATAGTGCCCACTGCTGGAATAATGGCTTTGTCTAGCATTGCACTGGAACTTCTAATGGATGAATCCTCAAGCACTCTATCCCTATCTGGGTGAAAGCCTCCCAAGATAGGAGGTTCACCGAACTTCCAGTGTCTACAAATATCCTCCGAACATGAAAGTTCACCACCACTGCCTTGATCACTATAGTTTCAGCCTTTTGGTGGCCCTACTAGCAGAATCTGCTGCTAGCTATTTTGAGCCATTGTAAAAGACAAACTCGAATGGTTCATGGGTTCAGGAAATCTCTTTTTCCTTATTCCAATTGAAGGGAACTTCCTTTGGTCCTCTTACTAGGCAAAGGATATCTCCAGTAACTCTATCTTCCACGGGTGTGATATGCGTTGCGTTCATGAGTCCAGCTTGATCAACCTTTTTAATGTAATTTTTGAGGTATCCTTGTTGAATTAGCCTTTCGATTTCCTCTAGGAGAGAGCGGCAATTGTTGGTAGTGTGTCCATGGGTGTTATGGAATTTACACCACTGAGATTTATGTCTCTTCTCTAGGTCTTTCATAATTGGCCTTAGCCTCGTCCCGATCTCTTTATCTTGAAAAATAGTGAAATTCGCCTCTAGTTTGGCATTTAAAGGTGTGAATTTGGAGGGGTCAAATCTCTCCCTCCTAGGTGGTTCTGCCTACCTTGGTGGGGGGTTTTGCCTACCAAATGACCCCTCTGATCTTGGTGTGGCTTCTTCCTTCTTCCCTCTCTTTTGAGATGATCTTACCTCCTCTAGCTTTCTTTTTCCTATAGAACTTGCTTTCTCTAAAGGCATCATCCTATTTGAATTACTCCTCTATAATAGCCATAGCTTCGTTCAGTGTCTTTAGAGAGCTTCGGACTAGATCCTTGAAGTAGTCTTGGTGAGTTGTGCACTTCTGTAGGGCTTCGACTGCTCGTGGCTCATCTATGTCTGTCACCTTTAGTGTCTCCCTATTGAATCAAGCTATGAAATCCCTCAGCGATTCGTCCAAACCCTACTCTATCTGCTTCAAGGCTCGAGTCGGTATAGGTATCGGGATGCTTGCATAGAACCTTTTTATGAACAGGTTCACTAGACTCCAAAATGAGTTTATTCTTCCTTCTGAAAGGCTATCATACCACTTTACTACTGCCCCTACTAGCATGCTTCTGAATGCCTGGCACAATGCCCCATCTCTGGTGGTCTATAACTCTACTAAGTGTTTGTATTCTAAGACATGTGCCTTGGGGTCTTGACTACCATCATATTTCATCATTTATGGTTGCTTAAACTTTTCTGGCATCTGAAACTCGTCAATGGCTCTAGAAAATAGGGATTTCAGATTGAGAGTGAAGCTTTTTCTATGGTCAAGCTTAGCTCCTGCCATTTCATCTACATACTTCGGCACTTCCTCTCTCAGCACGGCTCTCGACCCATGATTCCTCAAAGCCACTTGATCCTCTGCCCCTCTTCTATGCTCATGCTAGTGCAAATGCCTTCGCCTGCTTTTCGAACCCCAGTGCAACCGGCTCCTTCGATCATCTTCCCCCTTACTTTGCCTGGCTACACTAGCTGCAGGCCTATTCCCAACTTCGTCTCTAGCAACTTCTCTGAATCTCCTGCTTCCTTCTTCCACTCTGTCCTCCCTTATTATCGTCTCTAATATAGATCTGACCCCACCTCTTGCTTCTACAGGTCTAGCTGGTGATGTTCTTCCTAGTTCTACACCAGTAAAGGTGTTGAAGTTTAGTATTCTTCTCACCATGGAAGGATCGATAGCCCATTGAGCTGGCTGGTTGGGTATTGAATTTGTTTGGAGCAGGGGAAGTAGGGGACAAGACTAGTGACTAAATTATGCAAGGTAGCCACTAGGTCTAGTGTTGTGAGGGGCTATACAGGTTGTGGAGCTGTAGTTGAAGTGCTTGGCATTTCAGGCTGCCCCATAAAACTCTAAAGAGTCTGTAAGGAGGCAGCTAGATTGGTCCAGGCCGCTATTGGTATTTGGTTATTCATAGGTGTGCTAGCTGTTTGATTTGTGTTGGTTGGTGGGGGACTATCTTCTCCGGTGTGGGTTTCATCATGGGTTGGTTCCATGTTGATAGCTTTTAGTGCAGGTTTTTAAAAGAATTAAAGAAAGAATCTCTGGTGTGACTATTCTCAATGAAAATAAGAGAAAAAATGATTAGTGAGGAAACTCTACATTTCCTACAGACAGTGCCAAATGATGCATTGTTTGCTCACATGCCATTAAAAAGGAACTCCTCTAAGTTGGTTGTGTCAACCTGTAAGACAGAGAATGATCAGGGGTGGCCGGACGCTGGTCCGGCGATAACCCTCCAATAATCAAGTCAATGATTTGAGAGGAGTTTAATCAAATGCTCTCAAAAATGGAACTATGGTTGGATTGTGTAAAAATTTACTTGAATGAGATGTTTTAAGTGTTATTTATAGGGTAGAGTCCTTATAGCTAGGACACATGTTCGCTTAGGGTAGGCTATAAAGTACCCTTAGTAGGACTGACATGACTGGAGGGTTGATAAATAATGTTGTCAACTGTCTCTATCAGACTTTGAAATCCTAAAGGCTGATGAGCCAACCTTGCTGTAGGTTCGGGGCTCGGGGAGTGATCAATGGACTCACAAGGTTCGGCCTAACTTCAAACTCTTAGTTGGTATCAAACCATTCTAAGGTAAAGTCGTATCAAGTTTTAATGATAATTCTTCTGAACTGGTAACTGCTTGACAATTTCAATGCCATAAGAATAGCTTCAAGCTCAGCTTCCTCAATTGAAAAATATATAACAAGCTTCGTTTGACTGGTTTTGAGCTTTCCTTGGTGATCTCTTGCAACAACAGCCACTACTACAATTCCTTTTTGAAGTCAGTGGCAACATCAACATTAATTTTAATGGTATCATCAAGAGGAGGTTACCATTTTATTCTGATATCACTGCTGTCTACATCTCTAACCTGCAGAATTTCTCCAGGTGCTTGATCAAATTGATTTCACCATTTAATTGCTATTTGTACTTTTCCTGAAGGTACTAGGTCTGCATTTTTGAAAAATTTCCTATTTATGGCTTTACACAATTCCTAGCAAAGATAAGCAGAATCAACAGTGGCTTGGTCTTCCCCTTCTTCCTTAAATTTCTTAGCCAAAATAACTCACCAATCTACAAAATAAGTAGACAGAAGTTGGTTATTAGAATGTTCCATCTTGTTCCATACTGGGAACAACGTGTGTGACTACAATGAAGTAGTAAACACTCTATTATTTCTGAGGGCTGCATTATAAACTTCACACAAGTCATCAGAAAATAATATTTCTTTTAAAGAGATTTTGTTTTGTGGGCAATGCACTGCTGCATACTTTCCACATAAAAACATTGACTTTTGGAGCTAATTTCAAGCTCCAAAGAAATTTTCAAAATTTCTTATCTATAGAATTTTCTTGCTACAAGCCTGAACTACTTCCTGAATTTTCATCTAGTAAGTATCTATAGGCTACTTTAGCTGATAGAGTTCCTAACCATATCCACTTATCTTTTTCCTCATTAATATAAATTGAAATTTTTGTATCATTATTTTTTCTTCCATTGAGAAGTATCTATTAGGAAGTTGCTCATTCCACTGCCCCTACTCATCCATAAGATCAAAAACCCAAAAAGGAAAAAAAAGTATGAGGTCTTTCTGAAGCAAGTTTATGGTTATGAGTCCCTGGCAACCAAGGATCATCCAATATCTTGGTGTCCCTTCCATTGAAAATTAGTTTCATAGCTCCCTGTTTTAATACTCCAAATCCCTTTAAAAGCCCTTTCCAAGCCCATGAATCAAAAGCTTTTGAAAGTACCTCCCATATCTCAATGTGCTTATAATATTTAGACTTTATGATTCTTACCCATAGAGAGTCTAGATTTGAAATGAGCCTTCATACTTACTTTGCTAAGAGAGCAATGTTAAAGGTTTCAAACTCTTTAAAACCAAACCCACCATCTTTGCAACTTTCTTCCATTTTAGAATATGCATTCCCTTATTTTCTCCTTCAGATTTCCACCCGAAGTTTGAAAGTAAGGAGTTAAATTTTCTTATAATTGTTTGAAGAAGAAGAAAGCATGACATAGAATGCACAAGCATAGCAGAGATAACAGACTTTATCAATGTTTCTCTACCAGCATAGGATAACACGCATTTCTTCCATCCTTGTATTTTCTTTTTAACCTTACATAGTAAGTTGAGGGGAAACCTAAATACCTATCATCATTGACCAATTACTTAATTCCTAATTTTTCTACTATATAGTTTTCCACTCAATAAGAGTATTTTTGCTAAATCTAACTGAACTTTTCTTTTTATTTATTGACAATCCAAACAATCATTCAAATTTGTCAAGCACATGTATTATATCATTTACCTCGTCTTCTGTAGCATTACCAAATAGCACCACATCATCAGCAAACATAATATGTGTGAAGGTTGGGCAATTCTTGTTAATTTTGTATCCAGTAATTAAGCCCTCTTAAAAAGCTTTTTCAATGAAACAAGATAAACCATTTATAGCAATTATGAATAGGTAAGGGGATAAGGGATCCCCTTGCCTAATTCCTGAAATAGGTTTGAAAGCTTATGAAGTTTTTCCAATTATCATAACTATATTGTTGATATACAAACTTCAACCCATTCAATAAATTATTCTGCAAAACCCATTCTTCTCAACGCGAAAAATAATGGATTCCCACTTAAGCTTATCAAAAGATTTGTAAATGTTAAGTGTATTGTATATATATCAGTTAGGATAATTTGTTAAGATAAGATCATATAATTAAATGTATTTATTTTATAATTCAAATGTCTTCTTAGTTATATATATATATATTTTGATATGAATACAAGTTAAACAATTCTCTAAAATTATCTATTCTTTCACTTGATATCAGTATCTGCATTGTCCTACTGATATTCAATGCCATAATTTATCGTAATATATGGAGTGAATTTCATTCAATTATCACTGTTTTGAATTTCATACCTGAACCTATTTCATTTTAGAATTACACGGTCATTTACTTGCATATGAAATTCTTTTGAAAATTGCACAGGAACTCCCTCAAGCTCATCTTACAACAGCAGTCATCGCACCCGCACAGTAAGCAGCTCGGCCTTACTTTGCAGTCCCACAATAGCACACTCGACCCTCAGTATGGTGCTCCATTCTGCCATAGCCATTGTCAAATATGCAGCCTCACTAATCACATAGAAGATAAGTGTCATAGACGCTATCACCGTACCAACAATCATAATTTCAGGCGATTTAACTAAACACCTCAAACACACCATGTATCTTATGCTCCAACTTATCCTAGTATTGATCCTTCAGTTCTTGGTAATCCTTGGCCTCCTGATTCTTATGCTATTCTCCATATGACTCTAGATATCTTTTCTCTTTCCATTAGTAATGAGTACAAGGGACATGACCAAGTTCATGTTACAAACGATCAAGGTGCAAAAATTGCTAACACTGATTCAACCATAATTCCCACACCACACAGGCCACTTTACCTTTCTAATGTTTTACATGTTCCAACTCTTACCAAACCATCGCACTCTGTCCAAAAGTTTACAAATGACAATTCTTATTTTATTGAATTTCATCCAAATTATTTTCTTGTTAAGGATCAGGTGACCAAAAAACGTCTTGTTGTGCGGACATAGTAGGAAAGGTATTTACACATTTAGTTCTCCACCAAAGGCTTTTCATGTTAAAATTTCAAAGATTCAAGAATGGCATGCTCGATTGGGCCATCCATAAATAAAAACAGTTTCCAAAATTTGTCATTATCAATTACTCTATAAAAAATGAATTGAAATTTCTTCTTTTAATTGTTTGTCTTGTTGTTTAGGAAAATTACCAAAGTTTCCCTTAGCTAATATTAGTCATAAACAGAAGGCTCCATTTGATATTGTCTACTATGATATATGGGAGCCTGCTCCAGTTCAATCTTTTAATGATTTTTCTTATTTTGTAATTTTTGTTGATGAAATTACTCGTTATTGTTGGTTACTTTGCATTAAAAATTGTTCAGATTTGTATGATGTTTTCATTAAATTCAAAACATTCCTTTAACTACAATGTAAAAAACTAATCAAAGCATTTCATAGTGACTGGGGTGGTAAATATCAAAAATTAAATCAATTCCTAACTTCTAAAAGCATCATTCATCATATTGCTTGCCGACATACACACGAGCAAAATGGAATTGTTAAATGAAAAATAAGACATATAGTTGACACATGTCTTACTTTGCTAGCTCATTCTAAAGTTCTTATAAAATATTGGTCTTTTGCCTTTGACACATCAATTTCTCTTAGAAATTATTTTCCAAGTCTTATCTTGAATTTTGAACATAATTAAAATTTTTCTTTTGTGAATTGAACATCAAGATATGCTAGGATCCTTATAAATTTAATTACATGTTCAATTCTATCATCATTAACAATTAATTAAACTCTTTAAAGGGTCTTTTACCAGTCAAGTCTGGTCTTAAGTGGCCCCCTTAGAGGATCTTTTTTCAGTTAAGGCTGGTCTTAAGTACCACCCTTAGAGGGTCTTTTGCCAGTTAAAGTTGGTCTTAGGTTCCCCCTTAGAGGGTCTTTTGCCAGTCAAGGCTGGTCTTAGGTGCCCCTCTCAAAGGGTCTTTTACTAGTCAAAGCTGGTCTTAGGTGCCTCCCTTAGAGGGCCTTTTACCAGTCAAGGACGGTCTTAAATGCCCCCTCTTAGATGGTCTTTTGTCAGTCAAGGCTGGTCTTAAGTGCCTCCCTTAGATGGTCTTTTGCCAGTTAAGGTTGGTCTTAAGTGGCCCCCTTACAGGGTCTTTTACCAGTCAAGGCTTTTTATATATTTTAGATCTTGGTGATTCAACGTCCGTCTTTAGTCTTCTAGGTCTCATTTCTTCTGTTTACCTTAAAGCTCTAGTTGGGTGTTTTGTGTTTCAACATCCACCTTCAGTTTTCTAGGTCTCATTATTCCTTCAGAGGTCCTTGAAGCTCTGGTTTGATGTTCTGCTCCGTGCCTCCCTTGGAGGGTCTTTCGCCAGTTAAGCTGGGCTTGGTGCCTCATCTCATAGAGGTCTTAGTGCCCCCCTAGAGGGTGTTTTGCCAGTCAAGCTAGGCTTGGTGCCTCATCTCATAGATGTCTTAGTACCTCCCTAGAGGGTCTTTCGCCAGTCAAGTTGGGCTTGGTGCCTCATCTCATAGAAGTCTTAGTGCCCGCTTAGAGGGTCTTTAGCCAATCAAGTTGGGCTTAGTGCCTCATCTCATAGAGGTCTTAGTGCCCCCCC